>JASTWF010001923.1:0-51080 GCA_030390025.1 Squalus acanthias | reverse complement strand
CCACTGTCCCATCAAACACTCCCAGGGCAGGTACAGCACGGGTTAGATACAGAGTAAATCTCCCTCTACACTGTCCCCTCAAACACTCCCAGGGCAGGTACAGCACGGGTTAGATACAGAGTAAAGCTCCCTCTACACTGCCCCCATCAAACACGCCCAGGGCAGGGACAGCACGGGTTAGATACAGAGTAAAGCTCCCTCTACACTGTCCCATCAAACACTCCCAGGACAGGTACAGCACAGGTTAGATACAGAGTAAAGCTCCCTCTACACTGTCCCATCAAACACTCCCAGGGCAGGTACAGCACGGGTTAGATACAGAGTAAAGCTCCCTCTACACTGTCCTCATCTCCTCCGTGGTTCTTTTGCCTTAAAATTATCTTAAACTGACCCTCTTGCCAGTGGAAACAGTTTCTCCTTATTTAATCTATCAAAACCCCTCTTAATTTTTAACACCTCTATTAAATCTCCCCTTAATCTTCTCTGCTTTAAGGAGCACAATCCCACCTTCTCCAGTCTCTCAACATAACTGAAGTCCCTCATGGCTAGTAAATCTCCTCTGCCCTCTCTCCAAGGCCTTGACATCCTTCCTCAAGTGTGGTGCCCAGAATTGAACACAATACTCCAGCTGTGTTTTGTAAAGATAGAATCATAGAGTCTTACAGCACAGAAAGAGGCCGATCGGCCACGTTCCTGTTTAGTCCCACACCCCAGTTTTTTCCCCATGGCCCTGCAAATTAGTCCTCTTTAGTATAACTAAGGTTTAGCCTAACTTCCTTGCTTTTGTACTCCATGCCTCTATTAATAAAGCCAAGGTTCTTGTATGCTTTAACAGCTTTATTAACTAGTCCTGGCACCTTCACAGATTAAACTTTGACAAAAAAATCCTTCCCCTTCTTCAGGAGCTACCCTAATCCCAGCCTGCCTCCGATGGGACCCACTTTCGCCCCCTTTTGGAGGCCGTTACAATTCATCTAGCTGGGCATATTATCCTGGGTCCCTTCTGGGTTGAGTAAGCAGGAACTCACAGTGTGGCGAGTCCCCGCCCCCTCTGTGTAGGTGGCCTTGTGAGGGGCAGGCGGAGGTTATGCTCGTTAAGAGGCCGAAAAGGAATTCGCAACCAAGGTTGGGACCCGGCCTATCTGGGTCCTGGCCTTGTTCCAAGCCATTCCACCAGACCCCTGCAAGAGTTACAGTGGGAGTCTGGTAGAACAGAGGGAATTCAGCCCCATCCTATAGATAATTGATATTAGCCAAGGAGTATAAGAGTAATCGCTTCCCTTTTTTCTAATACATACCCACCAGATATTGGATTGAAATCTACCATTCATGTCTAGGGTTTATAAGATGTGAAAATAGTCTCACGTAACCTGATCCAAAGTTACATTGAGTCTAGAGCACAGAAACAGGCCATTCAGCCCAACTGGTCTATGCTGCCGTTTATGCTCCACACGAGCCTCCTCCCACCCTACCTCATCTCACCCTATCAGCATAGCCTATTCTTTTCTCCCTTATGTGCTTATCTACCTACCCTTAAATGAAAAGTTACCCAGTTCAACCCAATAACAAGACCACAGTACAAAACTAAGTGAAAATGTAATTAGCTCCCACTTGCCAGAGTCATTGGAACATAGGAACAGGAGGAGACCATTCAGCCCCTCGAGCCTGTTCCGCCATTCAATTGGAGCATGGCTGACCTGTACCTTACCTCCATTTACCTGCCTTGGTTTTGTAACCCTTAATACCCTTGCCTAACACAAATCTATCAATTAATATATCAAATCTGAAGTTATTAACTGATACTCCCTTTATTTAAAAACATCTTTGATAGCACAATTAAATACCATCAGAATGTTACGAATTGTAAGATTACGTAAAGTACTTGGATGAGTAATTTCAATCGATGGGAGTCTAAATCAGCTTAGGCACTCCAGTGTATCGCAATATCTGAGCGATAGCTGGGATTTACCGAACCAGTGGAACAGACTTACGGCCAATGTCCAAGATTACAGTAGAGCTTCGCAAGGTTAACAGTTTGTATTGAAGGTAACACTTTTGAGCCCACTATTCGGGCTCTCCCTCTGTGATCCGACGCATGGTATAAACCCTCAGCCCTGGTAGCAGTTTGGCTGCTGTAGTATCGGGAGGTTCTCCCTGCCAATGGGATGCTCACCGGGCGTGAGTCGATGTCCATGCCGTCATATTTATTTAGGGGTCTTCTCATCTTAGCTTAACTAATCTTGCGTGTAGAGTATGTATTTCGTTGTGTAGTCATACATAAGAACATAAGACGTAGGAGCAGGAGTCGGTCATTTGGCCCCTCGAGTCTGCTTTGTCATTCAATAAGATCATGGCTGATCTGATCTTGGCCTCAACTCCACTTCCCTGCCCGCTCCCCATAACCCTTGACTCCCTTATCGTTCAAAAATCTGTCTATCTCTACCTTAAATATATTCAATGACCCAGCCTCCACAGCTCTCTGGGGAAGAGAATTCCAAAGATTCACAACCCTCTGAGAGAGGAAATTCCTCTTCATTTCCGATTTAAAAGGGTGCCCCCTTATTCTGAAATTATGCCCCCTAGTTCTAGATTCCCCCACGAGGGGAAACATCCTCTCTGCATCTACCCTGTCAAGCCCCTTCAGAATCTTATGTTTCAATAAGATCCCCTCTCATTCTTCTAAACTCCAATGAGTATAGGCCCAACCTGCTCAACCTTTCTTCATAAGACAACCACTTCATCTCCAGAATCAACCTCGTGAACCTTCTCTGAACTGCCTCCAATGCAAGTATACCCTTCCTTAAATAAGGAGACCAAAACTGTATGCAGTACTCCAGGTGTGGTCTCACCAATGCCCTGTACAGTTGTAACAGGACTTCCCTACTTTTATACTCCATTCCCTTTGCAATAAAGGCCAACATTCCATTTCCCTTCCTAATTACTTGCTGTACCTGCATGTTAACTTTTTGTGATTCATGTACAAGGACCCCTAGATCCCTCTGTACCTCAGCATTTTGTAATCTCTCCCCATTTAAATAATAATTTGCTTTTTTATTTTTCCTACCAAAGTGGAAAACCTCGCATTTTCCCACATTAAACTCCATCTGCCAGATTTTTGCCCACTCACTTAGCCTATCTATATCCCTTTGGAGATTCTTTGCGTCCTCCACACAATTTGCTTTCCCACCTATCTTTGTACCATCAGCAAATTTGGCTACATTACACTCAGTCCCTTCATCCAAGTCATTAATATAGATTGTAAATAGTTGAGGCCCCAGCACCAATCCCTGTGGCACCCCACTAGCTACAGTTTGCCAACCTGAAAAATGACCCATTTATCCCGATTCTGTTTTCTGTTAGTTAGCCAATCCTCTATCCATGCTAATATATTACCCCCAACCCCGTGAGCTCTTATCTTGTGTAGTTACCTTTTATGTGGCACCATACTGTTACTTTTCTTTCTGTGTTCAGAGACTCGACCTGTTAACTAACAGTTGTGATTCCCTTACAAATTTACTTTGGCTCGATTAACGATTTACATAGAAACATAGAAGATAGGAGCAGGAGTAGGCCATTCGGCCCCTCGAGCCTGCTCCGCCATTCGATGAGATCATGGCTGATCATCCAAACTCAGTACCCTGTACCTGCCTTCTCCCCATATCCCTTGATACCTTTATCTTTAAGAAATATATCTAACTCATTCTTCAATATATTTAATGACTTGGCCTCAACTACCTTCTGTGGTAGAGAATTCCACAGGTTCACCACTCTCTGGGTGAAGAAATTCTTCCTCATTTCTGTCCTAAATGGCTTACCCCTTATCCTTAGATTATGACCCCTGGTTCTGGACTCTCCGACCATCGGGAACATTCTTCCTGCATCTAGTTTGTCCAGACCTGTCAGAATTTTATGTGTTTCGATGAGATCCCCTCTCATTCTTCTATACTCCAGCGAGTATAAGCCCAATCGACCCAATCTCTCCTCATATGTCATTCCTGCCATCCCAGGTATCAGCCTTGTGAATCTTCGCTGAACTCCTTCCATGGCAAGAACATCCTTCCTCAGATAAGGCGACCAAAACTGCACACAGTACTCAAGGTGTGGTCTCACCAAGGCCCTGTACAACTGCAGCAGGACATCCCTGTTCCTATACTCAAACCCTTTCGCTATGAAGGCCAACATACCATTTGCCTTCTTCACCGCCTGCTGCACCTGCATGCTTACCTTCAGCGACTGGTGCACAAGGACACCCAGGTCTTGTTGCACTTCCCCTTCTCCCAATCTATTGCCATTCAGATAATAGTCTGCCTTTCTGTTTTTGACACCAAAGTGGATAACCTCACATTTATCCATGTTATATTGCATCTGCCACGCTTCTGCCCACTCACCCAACCTGTCCAAATCATCCTGGAGTTTCTCGGTATCCTCCTCGCAGCACACACGCCCACCCAGCTTTGTGTCATCTGCAAACTTGGAGATATTACATTTAGTTCCCTTATCTAGATCATTAATGTATATTGTGAATAGCTGGGGTCCAAGGACCGATCCCTGCGGTACCCCACTAGTCACTGCCTGCCACTCGGAAAAAGACCCATTAATTCCTACTCTCTGCTTTCTGTCCGCCAACCAGTTCTCTATCCAAGTCAATACCTTGCCCCCAATCCCATGTGCCTTAACTTTAACTTTACACGCTAATCTCTTATGCGGGACCTTATCGAAAGCCTTTTGAAAGTCCAAATACACCACATTTTGGGTGTGGTTGGGGCGGGGGGGGGGGGGAATTCTCCTCTGCAATCCCACCCGACTGAGATTTCCCAACCCCCGATCCCGCCGCTGTCCGCTCCTTCCCCACCCTCCACATGCAAATAGTGGCAGGGAATTTGGTCCTTGGAGAATTCCCTTCCTATCTGCCCCACTTGTAGCCCAGGGAAGCAAGAGTACAGGCCTTGGCGGATCCTCCATGGAGGGAGAGGGCATTCGAACGGCCTCCTCTCCATTCTGTCATGTGGATTCTTTTGCAAGGTGTCACTGAATTAGACAGATGCATGTCAGAAGCTATAATTGGTTTATTTTAATTAATTTGACAAGGACAAGGTTTCCACGTATTGTGTCTTTCTGTTGTTCTGTGCTTAAATCGCAATTAAAAAGAACCTCTTTTCTGATGTCTTTGTCTCTCCAGGTTCTTGTTAGTTTTATCTATTCAAGGACCACACACATCAATCAGTCTATTAGTAGGAAAAAAGAACTTGCATTTGTATATAGCTCCTTTCATGACCTTAGGATGTCTCAAAGCACTTTACAGCCAATTAAGTACTTTGGAAGTGTAGTCACTGTTGTAATGTGGGAAACATGGCAATTTGTGCACAGCAAGCTCCCACAAACAGCAATCCGATAATAACCAGATTATACGTTGCACGAGAAATCTTGGCCAGGACACCGGGAGAACTCCCCTGCTCTTTTTCAAATCGTGCCATGGGATCTTTTACGTCCACCTGAGAGGTGGCAACCGAGATTATGTGCTCAAGTAATAAAAACAGAAAATGTTGGGAATACTCAGGATGTCAGGCAGCATCTGTGGAGAGAGAAACAGAGTTAACGTTTCAGGTCAATGACCTTTCGGCAGTTCTGACAAAAGTTCATCAACCTGAAACGTTAACTCTGTTTCTCTCTCCACAGATGCTGCCTGACATCCTGAGTGTTCCCAACATTTTCTGTTTTTATTTCAGATTCCCAGCATCCGCAGTATTTTGCTTTTGTATCAAGTCTCTGGATGGGGCTTGAACCCACAACCTTCTGACTCAGAGGCGAGAGTGACACCCACTGAGCCACGGTTGACATATTGGAGGCAATGGAATATGGGCGTGGAGGCAGTACATACGAACATACGAATTAGGAGCAGGAGTAGGCCACTCGGCCCCTTGAGCCTGCTCCGCCATTCAATAAGATCATGGCTGATCTGATTACGCCACATTCCCACCTACCCCCGATAACCTTTCACCCCCTTGCTTATCAAGAATCTATCTACCTCTGCCTTAAAAAAATTCAAAGACTCTGCTTCCACCGCCCTCTGAGGAAGAGAGTTCCAAAGACTCACGACCCTCTGTGAGAAAAAATTTCTCCTTATCTCTGTCTTAAATGGGCGACCCCTTATTTTTAAACAGTGACCCCTAGTTCTAGATTCTCCCACAAGAGGAAACATCCTCTCCACAGAGGGAGTGGGAAAGGCAGAGACCTGCCCTAAGCTGAGGGCTAGTCTGCTTTGCTTTTCATTCTTTATCTCTTTACCTCCTTATTCGCTCGCTCATTCACTTCTTCACACACATTGCAGCATTTAAGTGTATCACACCATGACCTTATTTAAATAATTATTCAATTTAACACCAACAACAACTTGCATTTATCTAGCGCCTTTAGCATAGTAAAACATCCCAAGGTGCTGCAAAGGAGCGATTATCAAACAAAATTTGACACCAAGCCACATAAGGATATATTAGGACTGGTGACCAAAAGCTTGATCAAAGAGGTTTTAAAAAAAGGAGCATCTTAAAGGAGGAGAGGTGCAGACGTTTAGGGAGGGAATTCCAGAGTTTAGGGCCTAGGCAGCTGAAGGCACGGCCGCCAATGGTGGAACAAAGGGTATAGGAGATGCGCAAGATACCAGAATTAGAGAAGCACAGAGATCTAAGAGGGTTTTAGGGCTGGAGGAGATTATAGAGATAGGGAGGGGTGAGGCCATGGATGGATTTGAACACAAGAATGAGAATTTTAAAATTGAGGCATTGCCGGAGCCAATGTAGGTCAGCGAGCACAGGGGTCTTCTCTTTCTTAGGCGGTCCCTCGGGACGAGGATGACTTGCTTCCACACTAAAAATGAGTTCTCAGGTGACTGATGAGTCCAATGCGGGACCTACAGTCTCTGCCACAGGTGGGGCAGACAGTGGTTGAAGGGGTGGGTGGGTGGGGTGCTTGGGTTGACGTGCGCTCCTTCCACTGTTTGCGCTTGGCTTCCGCTTGCTCCCGGCGAAGAGACTCGAGGTGTTCGGCGCCTTCCCGGATGCTTCTCCTCCACTTTGTGCGGTCTTGGGCCAGGGATTCCCAGGTGTCGGTGGGGATGTTGCACTTTTTCAAGGAGGCTTTGAGGGTGTCCTTGAAGCGTTTCCTCTGCCCTCCTGGGGCTCTCTTGCCGTGTCGGAGCTCCGAGTAGAACGCTTGTTTTGGGAGTCTCGTATCGGGCATGCGGACGATGTGGCCCGTCCATCGGAGCTGATCGAGCGTGGTCAGAACTTCGATGCTGGGGATGTGGCCTGAGCGAGAACACTGACGTTGGTGCGCCTATCCTGCCAATGGATTTGCAGGATCTTGCGGAGGCAGCGTTGGTGGTACCTCTCCAGTGCTTTGAGGTGCCTGCTGTACATGGTCCATGTCTCTGAAGCATACAGGAGGGCGGGTATCACTACTGCTCTGTAGACCATGAGCTTAGTGCCAGGTTTGAGGTCCTGGTCTTCAAACACGGGTGATGGGTGAACGGGACTTGGTGCGAGTTAGGACACGGGCAGCAGAGTTTTGGCTGAGCTCAAGTTTATGAAGGGTGGAAGATGAGAGGTCGGCCAGGAGAGCATTGGAATAGTCAAGTCTAGAGGTAACAAAGGCATGGATGAGGGTTTCAGAAGCAGATCGGATGAGGCAGGGGCAGAGGCAGGAGATGTTACGGAGGTGGAAGTAGGCAGTCTTAGTGATGGAGTGGATGTGTGGTTGGAAGCTCATCTCAGAGTCAAATACAACGCCAAGGATGCCAACAGCCTCAGACAGTGACCAGAAGAAGGGAAGGAGTCAGTGGCTAGGGAACGGAGTTTGTGGCGGGAATGAAAGACAAAAGTGTTCCCAATATTTAGCTGGAGGAAATTTCTGCTCATCCAGAATTGGATGTCGAACTAGCAGTGTGACAAACCAGAGAGAGTGGAGGGGTCAATAGAGGTGGTGGTGAGGAAGAGCTGGGTGTGTAACCTGACGTTTTTAAAGGAAGCCTCCATTTGTTTGCACCTCGTAAAATTTTGCACACTGAAAATCTCATGTGACCTGCATCCATCCATCCATCCATCACCAGCAAGGACTTGTAACATTGGCCCGAATCATTTGTAGATAGATCCGGGTGGTAGTTTAGCTTGTAGCGGGTGGTCTAGCAGTGCAAAATTTTTTACTGTTGGAAGTATTCGGAGATATAATGGGAATTCTACATAACCTCCAATAGGCAACTTACAGCAACTGGGGTTAACTGTCAGATCTACACGATATCCACGCAACACAGAATGTTTTAGTTCATACGGGGCCCACTCTTGCTTAGGTAACTGGTGTCAAACAACCCTTTATATTCAGAGAAGACACTTCCTAAACTGGAGTCGACGGTTATTATATAATAAGCATTTAGTATGCTCACCTCACCAGATTAGGGCTAAAGTAGAAATTCATAAATGTTTGCGACTAATTTACGGAATCGGTGACACTGCATTGACCAGATTGTAGTGAACAAAGACATAGACACGGTTATACCAACAAATACACAACCACACTACATCTTGTGACTGACTAAATCTGATAACCAGGACATCCTGGAACCCCATTTTTGGTCTCCCGAGGGTCTGTACCCCACTTTGAAAAGCCCGTGTTTCTTCATGATCATAACAGCAGGTAGGATTCTTCTCAATTATCACTCGGATTGTGGAGGCGAATCGGTGACACTGCATTGACCAGATTGTAGTGAACAAAGACATAGACACGGTTATACCAACAAATACACAACCACACTACATCTTGTGACTGACTAAATCTGATAACCAGGACATCCTGGAACCCCATTTTTGGTCTCCCGAGGGTCTGTACCCCACTTTGAAAAGCCCGTGTTTCTTCATGATCATAACAGCAGGTAGGATTCTTCTCAATTATCACTCGGATTGTGGAGGCGATTCAGTTGTCCAGCTCCTTCAGGAACTCTTCCAGAGTCAGTGCATTGGCTCTCTGTCCTGTCGGAGCCTTGCGCTCCAGAAACAGCCCCATGGGATCCCTGCGGGAGAGGGCAATGCTCCGACGCCAGAGCGGCTCCTCGATATCCAGCAGCTTCTGAATCGCATGGGAAATCACCTAAAAGCAACAACAACTTGCATTTATATAGCGCCTTTAATGTAGTAAAACATCCCAAGGCGCTTCACAGGAGCGTTATCAGACAAAAATTAACACCAGGCCACATAAGGAGATATTAGGACAGGTGAACAAAAACTTGGTCAAATAGGTAAGTTTTAAGGGGCCTCTTAAAGAGAGGCGGAGAGGTTTAGGGAGGGAATTCCAGAGTTTAGAGCCTTGGCAGCTGAAGGCACGGCCGCCACAGGTGGAGCGAAGGAAATTGGGGATGCGCAAGAGGCCAGAATTGGAGGAGCGCAGAGATCTCGGAGGGTTGTAGGGCTGGTGCAGGTTACAGAGAAAGGGAGGGGCGAGGCCATGGAGGGATTTGAAAACAAGGATGGGAATTTTAAAATCGAGGTGTTGCTGGAACGGGAGCCAATGTAGATCAGCGAGAACGGGTGATGGGTGAACAGGACTTGGTGCGAGTTGGGCAGCAGAGTTTTGGATGAGCTCAAGTTTATGGAAGGTGGAAGATGGGAGGCTGGCCAGGAGTGCGTTGGAATAGTCAAGTCTAGAGGTAACAAAGGCACGGATGAGGGTTTCAGCAACTGATGAGATGAGGCAGGGGCGGAGACAGGCAATGTTAGAGGTGGATACGAGTGTTAATAAAGAGTGTCGCCATTGGTAACCACAGCCTTTAGAACACAGGCCAAGATAGAAAACTAGCAAAAGCTAACAGCTCTAAGAACAGCCCCAATTACATGTTTCAACAAGTGGTTACAAGGGCTTTGAACCTTACACTGTCGGCATTCCTTCATTTAATGGAGCGGGAAATAAAACCATCCGGATATAAAAGCGGATGGGAAAACTGAAATATTGAAGGCAGAAGATTGGTGGGGTATATCCATGGGGCGGGGTGGGGGGAGCAGAGAATGCTTCCCTCTGAGAATTTACACATTTTACATTAAAGGTGATGCATTCTGGTTCATTTTAAGCACTTCCCATTTCTCCAGCGCCTTTCATGACCTCAGGACGTCCCAAAGCGCTTTACAGCCAATTAAATACTTTTTGAAGTGTAGTCACTGTTGTAATGTAGGAAACGCGACAGCCAATTTGCGCACAGCAAGCTCCCACAAACAGCACCGTGATAATGACCAGGTAATCTGTTTAAGTGATGTTGGTTGAGGGATAAATATTGGCCAGGACACCAGGGAGAACTCCCCTGCTCTTCTTTGAAATAGTACTGTGGGATCTTTTACATCCACCTGAGAGAGCAGACGGGGCCTCGTTTTAACATCTCATCTGAAATACGGCACCTCCGACAGTGCAGCACCTCCTCAGTATTGCACTGGAGCGCCAGCCTGGAATATGTGCTCAAGTCTCTGGAGTGGGACTTGAACTCACAACCTTCTGACTGAGAGACCGACTACCACTGAGCCACGGCTGACACCTAAACTTCATCAATAAAAAAGGGAAATCTGAAAGAAAGGAAAAACACAGTGACGTTTCCAACAGATCAGCCAGCTCATCACTTCTTCAAACATTACCTCAACAGTTACTGACCCACATCCAACTGTGGGTGGGGCCTATTAAGGACAAAGAAGGTGATATATGCTTTGAGGCGCAGGGCAAGGCTAGAATACTTAATGAGTACTTTGTATCGGTGTTTACTAAGGAGGTGGATGCTGACAAAATATCGGTAGAAGCGGAGATGGTAGAGGTAATGGATGGGGCGAAAATTGATAGGCAGGATGTACTGGAAAGGCTGGGTATGCTTAGAGTGGATAAGTCGCCTGGTCCAGATGGCTTGCATCCCAAGTGTTAAGGGAAGTGGGGTGGAGATAGCAGAAGGGCTTGCTATAATCTACCAATCTTCCCTAGATGTGGAGGAGGTACCTGAGGATTGGAAAGTGGCAAATGTGGCACCATTGTTCAAGAAAGGGTGTAAGGACAATCCCAGTAACTACAGGCCGGTCAGTTTAACATCAGTGGTGGGTAAGGTTTTAGAAACAATAATCAGGGAAAAAATTAACAGGCACTTGGAGAGGTTTAAGTTAATTAAGGAGAGCCAACATGGATTTGTAAAAGGCAGATCGTGTTTGACTAATCTAATTGATTTTTTTGATGAAGTAACAGGGAAGGTTGATGAAGGGAATGCAGTGGATGTTGTCTATATGGATTTTAAGAAAGCGTTTGACAAGGTACCATATAAAAGGCTGGTTAACAAAATTGAGGCTCATGGAATAGGAGGGTCAGTGTCAGCTTGGATAAGAAATTAACTTAAGGACAGAAAACAGCGAGTCGTGGTAAATGGTTGTTTTTCAGACTCGAGGATGCTAGACAGTGGTGTTCCCCAAGGGCCAGTGCTAGGACCACTGCTTTTTTTGATATATATAAATAACTTGGATCTTGGAATACCAATGATACCAAACTTGGAGGTGCGGCAAACAGTGATGATGATACCAATCGACTGCAACAGGATATAGATAGGTTAGCAGAATGGGCAGGCAAGTGGCAGATGGAATTTAATAGAGAGAGTTGTGAGGTGATGCATTTTGGCAGAAGGGATAAGGAGAGGCAATATAGACTTAATGGCACAGTTCTAAAGAGTGTGCAGGGACAGAGGGACCTGAGGGTTCATGTGCATAGATCTTTGAAGGTGGCAGGACACATTGAGAGAGTAGTTAGCAAAGCATATGGGATCTTGGGCTTCATAAATAGAGCTATTGAGTACAAAAGCAGGGAAGTTATGCTGAACCTTTATAAAGCTCTGGGTTAGGCCACAACTGGAGTATTGCATCCAGTTCTGGTCACCACACTTTAGGAAGGATGTGAAGGTCCTAGAGAGGGTGCAGAGGAGATTTACCAGAATGGTTCCAGGGATGAGCGATTTTAGCTACAAGGTTAGGTTGGAGAAGCTGGGTTTGTTATCCTTGGAGCAAAGGAGGTTGAGGGGAGATTTGATAGAGGTGTACAAGATTATGACGGGTTTGGATAAGGTAGACAGAGAAAGGCTGTTCCCATTAGCTGATGGTACAAGGACTAGGGATGCAGATTTAAGGTTTTGGGCAAGAGATACAGGGGCGATGTGAGGAAAAACCTTTTTACACAGCGAGTGGTAATGACCTGGAACTCGCTGCCGACGAGGGTGGTGGAAGCGGAGACGATCAATGATTTCAAAAGGAAATTGGATAGGCACTTGAGGGAAATAAACTTGCAGGGCTACGGGGATAGAGCAGGGGAATGGAATTGACTGGATTGCTCTACAGAGAGCTGGTATGAACTCGATGGGCCGAATGGCCTCCTTCTGTGCCATAATGACTCTATGACTCTATAACTTTCCAGTCCCACTCTTCTCCCACCCCTCTCCGTTCAACCTGCCTATCTTCTAACGCCCCTCTATTCAACATGGTTGTTCTCTCTTCCCATTCAAGATGGCACTCTCATACGAATAGCAGTAGGCCATTCAGCCCCTCGAGCCTGTTCCGCCATTCAGTGAGATCATGGCTGATCTTCAACCTAACTCCATATACCCGCCTTTGGCCCATATCCCTTAATACTTTTAGTTAACAAAAAGCTATCAATCTCAGATTTAAAATTAACAATTGATCTAGCATCAATTGCCGTTTGCGGAAGAGAGTTCCAAATATCTGCCACCCTTTGTGTGTAGAAGTGTTTCCTAATTTCACTCCTGAAAGGTCTGGCTCTAATTTTTAGACTACGCCCCCAGTCCTAGACTCCCCAACCAGTGGAAATAGTTTCTCTCTATCTACCCTATCAGTTCCCCTTAATATCTTGAACATTTCGATCAGATCACCCCTTGACCTTCTAAATTCTAGGGAATACAACCCTAATTTGTGTAATCTCGCCTCGTAGCTTAACCCTTGGAATCCGGGTATCATTCCGGTAACCCTACACTGCACTCCCTCCAAGGCCAATATATCCTTCCTAAGGTGTGGTGCCCAGAACTGCTCACAGTACTCCAGGTGTGGCCTAAACAGGGTTTTGTACAGCTGCAGCATAACTTCTATCCCCTTGTATTCTAGTCCTCTAGATATAAAGGCCAGCATTCCTATTAGCATTTTTGATTATTTTCTGTACCTGTTCATGACATTTTAATGATCTATGTACCTGGACCCCCAAGTCTCTTTGGACCTCCACTGTTTTTAGCTTTTCACCATTTAGAAGATACCCTGTTCTATCCTTTTTGGGTCCAAAATGTATGACCTCACATTTACCTACATTGAAATCCATTTGCCACAGTTTTGCCCATTCATAGGATTACATAGGATATACGGCACTGAAACAGGCAATTCGGCCCAACCAGTCCATGCCGGTGTTTATGCTCCACTCGAGCCTCCTCCTGTCTTTCCTCATCTAAATCTATCAGCATAACCCTCTATTCCTTCTCTCCCTCATATGCTTATCTAGCCTCCCCTTAAATGCATCTATACTATTCGCTTCAACCACTCCCTGTGGTAGTGAGTTCCACATTCTCACCACTCTTTGGGTAAAGAAGTTTCTTCTGAATTCCCTATTGGATTTCTTGGTGACTATCTTATATTGATGGCCTCTAGTTATGCTCTTCCCCACAAGTGGAAACATTCTCTCTGTATCCACTCTATCAAAACCTTTCATAATTTTAAAGACCTTTATTAGGTCACCCCTCAGCCTTCTTTTTTCCAAGAGAAAAGAGACCCAGCCTGTTCGTCCTTTCCTGATATGTATACCCTCGCATTTCTGGTATCATCCTTGTAAATCTTCTCTGCACCCTCTCCAGTGCCTCTATATCCTTTTTATAATATGGCGACCAGAACTGTACGAAGTACTCTAAGTGATGTCTAACCAAGGTTCGATGCAAGTTTAGCATAACTTCCCTACTTTTCAATTCTATCCCTCTAGAAATAAACCCTAGTGCTTGGTTTGCTTTTTTTATGGCCTTGCTAACCTATGTCGCAACTTTTAGTGATTTGTGTATTTGTACTCCGAGATCCCTTTGTTCCTCGACCCCAGCTAGACTCTCACCCTCCAAGTAATAAGTATGATGCGGTGTTGGACTGGGGTGGACAAATGTGAGAAGTCGCACAACACCAGGTTATAGTCCAACAGTTTTATTTGAAATCACAAGCTTTCGGAGCGCTGCTCCTTCGTCAGGTGAAGTCACCTGACGAAGGAGCAGCACTCCGAAAGCTTGTGATTTCAAATAAAACTGTTGGACTATAACCTGGTGTTGTGCGACTTCTCACAAGTAATAAGTGACCTCCCTATTCTTCCTACCAAAATGTAATACCTCACATTTATCTGTGTTGAACTTCATTTGCCAATGATATGCCCATTCTTCAAGTTTACTAATGTCCTCCTGTAATTTGTTGCAGTCCTCCTCAGTATTGACTATCCCCCCCGCCCAATTTGCTGTCATCCTGCAAATTTAGAAATTGTGTTTTTGATTTTAAAGTCTAAATCGTTAATGCAAATTGTGAACAACAGTGGTCCCAGCACTGATCCTTGTGGAACACCACTACCCATCTTCTGCCACTTCACTTAATCTGTCGATATCCCTTTGTAATTTTATGCTTTCATCTACACTGCCTACAATTCTGCCTATGCTTTGTGTCGTCGGCAAATTTGGATATATGGCTTTCTATGTCATCATCTAAGTCATTAATAAATACTGTGAATAGTTGAGGCCCCAACACAGATCCCTGCGGGACACCACTAGTCACCTCCTGCCAATT
The DNA here is from genome assembly GCA_030390025.1 of Squalus acanthias. Taxonomy (NCBI): domain Eukaryota; kingdom Metazoa; phylum Chordata; class Chondrichthyes; order Squaliformes; family Squalidae; genus Squalus; species Squalus acanthias. Next base: position 36,231 of record JASTWF010001923.1, on the reverse strand, counting down.
TGAGTACCTGCCCATTATCCCTACTGCCTGTCTCCTGCCGCTCAGCCAATTTCCAACCCAGGTCAATAATTTGCCCTCAATTCCGTGGGCTTCTACCTTCATTAACAGTCTCTTATGTGGGAATTTATCAAATGCCTCCTGGAAGTCCATATAAATAACATCCATAGACATTCCCCTGTCCACTACTTTAGTCACCTCTTCAAAAAAATTCAATCAGGTTTGTCAGGCATGAATTCACAAATTTCACTCCGATCAACTGAAACTTTGCGAGGTGTTCAGTCACCCTTTCCTTAATTATAGACTAGTAATTTCCCCACAACAGATGTTAGGCTAACTGGCTAAGGAGGAAAGGGAATACACATTAAATGGTAGGACACTGAGTAGTATAGAGGAACAAAGCGACCTTGGAGTGCATGTCCACAGATCCCTGAAGGTAGCAGGCCAGGTAGATAAGGTGGTTAAGAAGGCATACGGAATGCTTGCCTTTATTAGCCATGGCATAGAATACAAGAGCAGGAGGGGTTATGCTTCAACTGTATAAAACACTAGTTAGGCCTCAACTAGAGTACTGCGTGCAGTTTTGGTCACCACATTACAGGAAAGATGTGATTGCACTAGAGAGGGTACAGAGGAGATTTACAAGGATGTTGCCGGGAGTAGAGAATCTTAACTATGAGGAAAGACTGGATAGGCTGGGTCTGTTTTCCTTGGAACAGAGGAGGCTGAGGGGAGACCTTATTGAGGTGTATAAAATTATGAGGGGCCTAGATAAAGTGGATAGAAAGGACCTATTTCCCTTAGCAGAGGGGTCAAAAACCAGGGGACACAGATTTAAAGTAATTGGTGGAAGGTTTAGAGGGGATTTGAGGGGAAATTTCTTCACCCAGAGGGTTGTGGGGGTCTGGAACTCACTGCCTGAAAGGGTGGTAGAGGCAGAAACCCTCATCACATTTAAAAAGTACCTGGATGTGCACTTGGGATGCTGTAACCTGCAGGGCTACGGACCAAGAGCTGGGAAGTGGGATTAGGCTGGATAGGTCTTTGTTGGCCGGCGCGGACACAATGGGCCGAAATGGCCTCCTTCCGTGCTGTAACTTTCTATGATTCTATGGTCTATAATTCCCTGGTTTCCCTCTCTCGCCATTCTTAAACAGCGGAGTGACATGCACAATTTTCCATTCTAAAGGAACGGTTCCTGAATCGAGATAAGTTTGGAAGATTATAGTTAGGGCATCAGCAATGTGCTCACTTACTTCCTTTAATCCCTGTGATGGAAACCATCTGGTCCTGGGTGTTTGTCACTCTTTAGTGCCAGTATCTTCTTTATTACTGTTATTTTACTTACGTTAATTTTATTGAGTCCCTGTCCCGGATTCAATATTAGTTTCCTTGGGATTTCCGGCATGCTATCCTCTTCCTCTACTGTAAATACCGACGCAAAGTAATTATTCAACATGTCCACCATTTCCTTATTATCAATGACACCCAACCCCCACTTTATGCTGGCACTCTTTCCACCACCTCAGGTTCGTGTGTCACTCTCCCTCCTCCCCCCAGCTCACTACCACCTTCGCAAGGGAAATTAGGGATGGGCAATAAATGCTGGCCTTGCCAGCGATGCCCACATCCCTTGAACAAATTTAAAAAAAGACCCTGCCTGTACTGTACCAGGGATTGAGCATAGCAGCTGATTGAGAGACTCGACCCCTAGTTACCATCAATTGTAGAGAAATCTGGGGATGAGGACCAAGTGAAGTCTTCCTAGAAAATGCGTCAACTTGTGGGTAATGGGGCCAGGTAGAAAAATATAATGGGGCGGAGTTACCATATAGATGATTTCTACCCCCTCTCCACATCTCATGTTCCTGCTGAAACACACACCACCCCTAGCAGATGTCCTGTTCCTCAGACTCCATCAGTACAGCTATGAAATCAATGTCTGTGGAACAGGCTCAGAAAAAAATCCCTGCCTGCCAGAGAAACAGCCAGACTCAGCTTGTGAGGTTCAAATCTGAACACTCTCCACGTGGCGGGTATGAGGAAATCTCACTGCTCTGCAGTGCAACACTCCCACATGTCCTATAACTATTTAATGGGCTAAAATCTTAATTGCAATTTCTGTCGAATTTTCATTTATAAATTCCTATGTCAACATTAATAATAGAAATTGTCTGTGTAAACTTGTCACGCTGTAATTATATCTTCCCTCAGTGGAGGCACTGCAGCATCACCACTGGCTGGAGAATGTAAATACAGCGTGACTGGTTTACACAGACAGTTTCTATTTTAAATGTGGATGTGGGAATTTCCATTGGGAATATAAACACAAGGACAGAGCGTATGACTTTAAAATGGTACACCAGGGGGAGCTGAACCAGCATTTCTTTAAACCAAAAGACTGACCTTCATGTGTTCGAAGTCTGTGATTCCTAATCTGGGCAGGGTGGAGCAGTTGATAAAAATGAGTTTCCTGCCAGTGATTCTGTTTGATATGAAGCATTCCTGGAATAAAAGGAAAGAAAAATATTACACAATGGTTGATTTGGAATGGGGGCGGGAGGAGGATGGTTGAGACTGGGACACTGGACTCACTTCAGTAATAGCTGGGAAAATGGTACAGTTGGTAATCGGGATTGGATGAGATCAAATGGGCTGGGGGCATATCTGCCTGGGGGTTATTTAGTCAACATATTTGCCAGATGTATATTTATCCAAGAATGTATTTACCCAGGTGTATATTCCCCGGGAGTATATTCCCCGGGTGTATATTAGCCCTGGTGTATATATTCCCCCGAGTGCCTATTTATCCGGGTGTCTATTTGCATGGGTGTATATTCGCACGGGTTAAATTCCCCCGGGTGTATATTCCCCTGGATGTATATTTGCCCGGGTGTATATTCCCCGGGTGTATATTTGCCTGGGTGTGTATATTCCCCTGGATGTATATTGCCCCAGGTGTATATTTATCAGGTGGATATTCCCCTGGGTTTATATTTGCCCAGGTTTATATTCCCCGGGTGTATATTTACCCGGGTGTATATTCCTCTGGATGTATATTCTCCGGGTGTTTATTCCCCGGGTGTTTATTCCCCCTGGTGTTTATTCCTCCAGGTGTATATTGCCCTGGGTGTATATTGCCCTGGGTGTATATTGCCCCAGTGTATATTCACCCGGGTCTATATTCCCATGGGTGTATATTTACCCGGGTATATTCACGCAGATGTATATTCACCTGGGTCTATATTCCCCTGGGTGTATATTGCCCTGCGTGTATATTCCCCATGGTGTATATTTACCCGGGTGCATATTCGCATGGGTGTATATTTACTTGGGTGTATATTCACCTGGGTGTTTATTCCCCCGGGTGTATATTGCCCTGGTGTATATTTGCCTGGGTGTATATTCCCCTGGGTGTATATTTACCCAGGTGTATATTAACACGGGTGTATATTCACCCGGGTGTATATTCCCCAGGGTCTATATTTACCCAGGTGTTTATTCCCCCGGGTGTATATTGCCCTGGTGTATATTTGCCTGGGTGTATATTCCCCTGGGTGTATATTTACCCAGGTGTATATTAACACGGGTGTATATTCACCCAGGTGTATATTCCCCAGGGTCTATATTCCCATGGGTGTATATTTACCCAGGTGTTTATTGCCCCGGGTGTATATTTGCCCAGGTTTATATTCACTGGGTGTATATTTACCCGGGTGTATATTGTCCGGGTGTTTATTCACACGGGTGTGTATATTCCCATGGGTATATATTCCCCTGGGTGTATATTCCCCGGGTGTTTATTCCTCTGGGTGTTTATTCCCCCGGGTGTTTATCTTGAATTCACCTGGGTCTATATTCCCCTGGGTGTATATTCCCCGGGTGTTTATTCCCCCGGGTGTTTATCTTGAATTCACCTGGGTCTATATTCCCCTGGGTGTATATTGCCCTGCATGTATATGCCCCATGGTGTATATTTACCCAGGTGCATATTCGCATGGGTGTATATTCCCCCTGGTTTTATCTTTTACGTTGAATTCGGTGATTGACGCCTGGCGCCATCACCAATAGGAAAAAAGTGAGAAGTCGCACAACACCAGGTTATAGTCCAACAGTTTTATTTGAGATCACAAGCTTTCGGAGCTGCTGCCCCTTCGTCAGGTGAAGTATTCCTCCACTTCACCTGACGAAGGAGCAGCCGCTCCGAAAGCTTGTGATCTCAAATAAAACTGTTGGACTATAACCTGGTGTTGTGCGACTTCTCACTTTTGTCCACCCCAGTCCAACACCGGCATCTCCGCATCATGACCAATAGGAAAGGAAGCAAGTGCCTCCTTTTAACGAAGCACAACCAATAAACCGCAAATTAAACCAAATTTAAATGAAATTTAACAAATCAAATCAAAATGTTGTTACCGGGGGTGATTAAGCACTCCAGTCCCCCCAGTGCCCACCGGTCGCGGAAAGCCTCAAGCGTACCAGCGGACACCACATGCTCCATCTCCAGGGATACCCTGGGAGCAAAAACAGCCGTGGAAGAGAGGCAGTCGGACCGAACGACACCCTCGACCGCCCACTCCCTGGACCTGTTAAGGGCCACCTTGGGCAGGCCCAGGAGCAGTCCAACAAGGAGGTCCTCCGATCTGCCCGCTCCCCTCTGCACCGGGTGCCCATGGATCAGGTGCGTGGGACTGAAGTGCGACCAAAAATTGTGGAGCAGCCCCTTCAAAAATTGGAAGAGGGGCTACAACCTCTCTATCTTGCTGACAAGACCAGCCGAATACAGACACTGAACAACGATCTGGCCTTTTCAACATCTATACGGTGGACATGCCCTGCACCAAATCCCGGAAGTTCGCATATGCCGATGTCATAGCACTGCTGACGCAGGCATCAATGTTAGAGGAAGCAAGTAGGACACTAACATGCGACCCGGACCTCCTGGAACGCTACTTCCGGACCTGGCGTCTCCGCCCCAATCCAGAGAAGACAGTTGTGCCGACGTTCCATCTGAACAACAAAGCCGCCGGGAAAGAACTCAACGTTTCTTTCTGTGAAGCCGACTTACCCATGAGTCCCATCCAAAATACCTGGGCGTCACCCTGGAGAGGACTCTCACCTATCGGCCTCATCTCACCAACCACGGCCTCTACCACCTAGAAGGACAAAGGCAGCAGGTGCATTGGGAACATTATCACCTCCAAGTTCCCCTCCAAGTCACACACCATCCTGACTTAGAAGTATATCGCCGATCCTTCATCTTTGCTGGGTCAAAATCCTGGAACTCCCTCCCTAACAGCACTGTGGGAGTACCTTCACCACACAGAGTGCAGTGGTTCAAGAAGGCGGCTCACCACCACCTTCTCAAAGGCAATTAGGAATGGCCAATAAATGCTGGTCTTGCCAGTGACGCCCACATCCCAGGAACGAATAAAAGAACATAAGAACATAAGAAATAGGAGCAGGAATAGGCCACTTGGCCCCTCGAGCCTGCTCCGCCATTCAATAAGATCATGGCTGATCTTGGGCTCAAAGCTACTTCCCTGCCCGCTCCCCATAACCCTTCACTCCCTTATCTTGCAAAAATCTGTCTATCTCCACTTTAAATGTATTTAATGACCCAGCCTCCACGGCTCTCTGGGGCAGAGAATTCCACAGATTTACGACTCTCAGAGAAGAAATTCCTCCTCATCTCAGTTCTAAAAGGGTGACCCTTTATTCTGAAACTATGCCCCCGAGTTCTAGATTTCCCCACGAGGGGAAACATCCTCTCTGCAGCTACCTTGTCGAGCCCCCTCAGTATCTTATATGTTTCAATAAGATCACCTCTCATTCTTCTAAATTCCAATGAGTATAGGCCCAACCTGCTCAACCTTTCTTCATAAGTCAACCCCCTCATCTCAGGAATCAACCGTGTGAATCGTCTCTGAACTGCCTCCAATGCAAGTATATCCTTCCTTAAATAAGGAGACCAAAACTGTACGCAGTACTCAAGGTGTGGTCTCACCAATACCCTGTACAGTTGTAGCAGGACTTCCCTGCTTTTATACTCCAACCCCATTGCAATAAAGGCCAACATTTCATTTGCCTTTTCGATTACTTGCTGTACCTGCATGCTAACTTTTTGTGTTTCATGCACAAGGATCCCCAGGTCCCTCTGAACTGTAGCATTTTAAGAACATAAGAACATAAGAAATAGGAGCAGGAGTAGGCCAATCGGCCCCTCGAGCCTGCTCCGCCATTCAATAAGATCATGGCTGATCTGATCCTAACCGCCAATCTACTATCTATCACAGAACCATCTCCTGCATCTAACAGAATTGCACACACGAAATAGGAGCAGAATCAGGCTACACAGTCCCTGGGCCCGCTCCACTACCCACAGGGCCATGACCGATCCGAACCTAGACTCATGTCCAAATTCCTGCCCGCTCCCCGTAACCCTTAATGCCCTTTACTTCTAGGAAACTGTCTATTTCTGTTTTAAATTTAATTAATGTTGTAGCTTCTACAGCTTTTTGTGGCAGCATATTCCATGGACCTACCACCCTCTGAGTGAAGTAGTTCCTCCTCATCTCAGTTTTGAAAGAGCAGCCCCTTATTCTAAGACTATGTCCCCTAGTTCTCGTCTCACCCGTCATCGGGAACATCCTCCCCGCATCCACCCGATCCAACCCCTTCACAATCTTATATGTTTCAATAAGATCGCCTCTCATTCTTCTGAACTCCAATGAGTAGAGTCCCAATCTACCCAACCTCTCCTCATATGACCACCCCCTCATCCCCGGGATTAACCGAGTGAACCTTTTTTGCACTGCCTCGAGAGCAAGGATGTCTTTCCTTAAGTAAGGACACCAAAACTGTATGCAGTATTCCAGGTGCGGTCTCACCAATACCTTGTACAACTGAAGCAATACCTCCCTATTTTTATATTCTATCCCCCTAGCAATGAAAGCCAACATTCCATTTGCCTTCTTAATCACTTGCTGCACCTGCATACTAAGCTTTTGAGTTTCGTGCACCAGGACCCCCAGATCCCTTTGCACTTCAGTACTCTCCAGTTTCTTGCCATTAAGATAATAAATTGCTCTAGGATTTTTCCTGCCAAAGTGCATCACCTCACACTTTCCAGTGTTGTATTCCATCTGCCAAATCTCTGCCCACTTACTTAGCCTGTCTATGTCCCCTTGCAGGTTTTTTATGTCCTCCTCACTCACTACTTTCCCTCCCATCTTTGTATCATCCGCAAACTTGGCTACATTACACTCGGTCCCTTCATCCAAGTCATTAATATAGATTGTAAATAGTTGAGGCCACAGCACTGATCCCTGTGGCACCCCACTAGTTACTGTTTGCCAACCGGAAAATTATCCATTTATCCCGACTCTCTGCTTTCTGTTAGTTAGCCAATTCTCTATCCATGCTAATATAATACCCCCAACTCCGTGAGCTCTTATCTTATGCAGTAACCTTTTATGTGGCACCTTATCGAATGCCTTCTGGAAATCCAAATACACCACATCCACTGGCTCACTCTTATCCACCCTGCTCGTTACATCCTCAAAGAACTCCAGTAAATTTGTTAAACATGATTTCCCTTTCATAAAACCATGCTGACTCTGCTTGACTGCATTAAGATTTTCCAAATGCCCTGCTACTGCTTCCTTAATGAAGGACTCCAGCATTTTGTTAGGCTAACTGGTCTATAGTTTCCTGCTTTCTGTCTACTTCCTTTCTTAAATAATGTTACATTTGCGGTTTACCAGAGTCCAGGGAATTTTGGTATATTGCAACCAATGCATCCACTATCTCTGCAGCCACTTCTTTTAAGACCCTGGGATGCAGGCCATCTGGTCCAGGGGACATGTCATCTTTTAGTCCCATTATTTTACCAAGTACTTTTTCCTTAGTGATAGTGATTGTCTTTAGTTCCCCCCTACCTGTGGCCCCTTTATTATCCATTATTGGGATGTTGTTAGTGTCTTCTACCGTGAAGACAGATACAAAATATTTGTTCAGAGTCTCCGCCATTTCCCCGTTCCCCATTACTAATTCTCCTTTCTCATCCTCTAAGGGACCAACGTTTACTTTAGCTACTCACTTCCATTTTATATACCTGTAGAAGCTCTTACTTTCTGTTTTAATATTTCTTGCCAGTTTACTCTCATAATTCGTCTTCTCTCTATTATGTTTTTAGTCATCCTTTGCTGGTTTTTAAAAATGTCCTAATCCTCTGGTCTCCCACTAATCTTGGCAACATTGTATGCCTTCGTTTTCAATTTGACACCATCCTTTACATAGATTACATAGATTACATAGAAGATAGGAGCAGGAGTAGGCCATCCGGCCCTTCGAGCCTGCTCCGCCATTTAATGAGATCATGGCTGATCCTCCAATTCAGTATCCCGTCCCCGCCTTCTCTCCGTAACCCTTAACCCCTTTTGCCTGTAGAAATATATCTAATTCCCTCTTAAATATATTTAATGAGCTGGCGTACACTGCCCTCTGTGGCAATGAGTTCCACAGGTTCACCACCCTCTGAGTGAAGAAATTCCCCCTCATTTCTGTCCTAAATGGTTTAGCCCTTATCCTTAAATTATGTCCTCTAGTTCTGTTCTCACCCGCCAAGGGAAACATTCCTTCTGCATCTAGTCTGTCTAGACCTGTCAGAATTTTATACACTTCTATGTGTTCCCCTCTCAATCTTCTAAACTCCAGTGTGTACATCCCTAAACTACATAGTCTCTCCTCATAGGTCAATCCCGCCATTCCTGGTATCAGCCTGGTGAATCGCCGCTGCACCCCCTCCATGGCAAGAACATCTTTCCTCAGATGAGGCGACCAAAACTGTACACAGTACTCGAGGTGTGGTCTCACCAGTGCCCTGTACAGCTGCAGCAAGGTATCCCTGTTCCTGTATTCCAACCCTTTTGCTATGAAGGCCAGCATACCGTTTGCCTTCTTGACCGCCTGTTGCACCTGCATGCTCGCCTTCAGTGACTGGTGTACAAGAACACCCAGGTCTCTCCGTACTTCCCCCTCTCCCAATTTATTGCCATTTAAATAATAATTTGCCCTCCCGTTCCTGCACCCAAGGTGGATAACTTCGCACTTGTCCACATTATAGTGCATCTGCCATTTATCCGCCCAATCACCCAGTCTGTCCAAATCGCTCTGGAGCTTCCTGGTCTCCTCCTCTGAGCCCACCCCCCCCTCCTAGTTTAGTGTCGTCTGCAAATTTGGAAATGCTGCATCCGACTCCCTGATTCAGGTCATTAATGTAAATTGTGAACAGCTGGGGACCCAGGACAGATCCCTGTGGTACCCCACTTGTTACTGCCTGCCATTCAGAAAATGAGCCGTTTATTCCAACTCTCTGTTTTCTATCTGACAGCCAGTTCTCTATCCACGTCAATACTTTCCCCTTTATCCCATGAGCTTCAATTTTCCATGCTAATCTTTTATGTGGGACCTTATCGAAGGCCTTTTGAAGTCCAGGTACACCACATCTACTGGCTCTCCCCCATCTATTTTACCAGTTACTCCCTCAAAAAATTCCAATAGATTAGTCAAGCACGATTTACCCTTTGTAAATCCATGTTGACTCTGTCCTATCCTGTCCCCATTTGCTAAGTGCTCCGCTATTTCATCCTTAATGATGGACTCCAGCATTTTGCCCACAACTGATGTAAGGCTTACAGGTCTGTAATTACCTGCTTTTTCCCTACCCCCCTTTTTGAATAGTGGGGTAACGTTAGCTACCCTCCAATCCATGGGCACTGTTCCCGAGTCTAATGAATTCTGAAAAATCATACTTAGTGCATCCGCTATCTCTAGGGCCACCTCCTTCAGTACCCTAGGATGCATGTTATCAGGCCCTGGGGATTTGTCCGCCTTCAATCCCTTTAGCTTCCTTAACACCATATCCTTAGAGATATTGATTTGCGTCAGTTCCTCCTTTGCCAATGTCCCTATTTTTCCCGATATCCCAGGGAGGTTTTTTGTGTCTTCCTTCGTAAAGACTGACCCAAAGTATGCATTTAGTTGGTCTGCCATTTCCTTATTTCCCGTTATATATTCCCCCGTATCTGACTGCAATGGACCAACTTTGGTTTTCACCAGTCTTTTCCTCTTGATATACTTATAAAAGCTTTTGGAGTTAGTTTTTATATTTTCCGCCAGCTTGCTTTCGTAAGCTATTTTGCCCCTCTTGATTAAGCCCTTTGTCCTCCTTTGCTCTATCTTAAACTGTTCCCAATCTTCCGCTCTGGCGCTTTTTTTGGCTATTTTATACGCCCTATCTTTGGATTTTATGCTGTCTCTAATTTCCCCTGTTATCTTCCTCAGTTAGCCACGGATAGTGCGCCCTTCTCTTAAAATCTTTCTTGCTCACTGGAATATATTTTTGTTGAGAGTTATAAAATATCTCCTTAAATGTCTGCCACTGCATTTCAACTGTCTTACCTTTGAATTTATTTTTCCAGCCCACTTTAGCCAGTTCTGCCCTCATGCCATTGTAATTGCCTTTGTTTAAGATAAGGACACTGGTTTGAGATACAATTTTCTCACCCTCCAGCTGAATTTGAAATTCAGCCATGTTATGAATACTCTTTCCTAGAGGATCCTTTACTATGAGATCATTTATTAATTCTGTCTCATTACACAGTACCAGATCCAAGATAGCCTACTCCCTGGTTGGTTCCATTACATACTGTTCTTGGAAACCATCCCGGATACACTCTATGAACTCCTCCTCAAGGCTACCATGGCCAATTTGATTTGTCCAATCAATATGGAGATTAAAATCACCCATGATTATTACCGTACCTTTTTTACAGACCTCCATTATTTGTTGATTTATACTCTGTCCAACAGTATTGCTACTGTTTGGGGGCCTGTAGACTACGTCCACCAGAGACTTTTTCCCCTTATTATTTTTTATCTCCACCCAAACCGAAAAAGATAGCCAAACTAGACATCCCATTAAAAGAACATAGGAGCAGGAGGAGGCCATTCAGCCCCTCGAGCCTGCTCCACCATTCAATGAGATCATGGCTGATATACCCACCTTTGGCCCATATCCCTTAATACCTTTGGTTAAAAAAAGCTATCAATCTCCGATTTAAAATTTACTATTAATCTAGCATCAATTGCTGTTTGCGAAGAGAGTTCCAAACTTCTACCACCCTTTGTGTGTAGAAGTGTTTCCTAATTTCACTCCTGAAAGGTCTGGCTCTAATTTTTAGACTATGCCCCCTAGTCCGAGACTCCCCAACCAGTGGAAATAGTTTCTCTCTATCTACCCTATCTGTTTCCTTTAATATCATAGAATCATAGAATGGTTACAGCACGGAAGAAGGCCATTCGGTGCATCGAGCCCGTGCCGGCTCTCAGCTGGTCCTACTCCCCCGCCCTTTCCCCACAGCCCTGCAATTTTTTTTCCTTCAGGTAATTATCCAATTCCCTTTTGAAAGCCACAGTTGAATCTGCCTCCACCACCCTTTCAGGCAGTGCATTCCAGATCCTAACCACTCGCTGCGTAAAAAAGTTTTTTCTTACGTCACCTTTGCCAATCACCTTAAATCTGTGTCCTCTGGTTCTCAGCCCTTCTGCCAATGGGAACAGTTTCTCTCTATCTACTCTGTCCAGACCCCTCATGATTTTGAACATCTCTTTCAAATCTCCTCTCAATCTTCTCTGCTCCAAGGAGAACAACCCCAGCTTCTCTAGTCTATCCACGTAACTGAAGTCCCTCAGCCCTGGAACCATTCTGGTCAATCTTTTCTGTGCCCTCTTTGAGGCCTGACAACTTCGATCAGATCCAGCCCTGCACCGTCTAAACTCCAGAGTGCTGGAGCTGCCTCCCTTTTCCCCAGCACACCCGGCAGCAGCCACCTTGTACTGGGGGAAGCCCAGTTGCTTGATCCAGTTGGCCACATCTTTCTCCTTCCAGTGCTGGCTGCGGGACACCAGCAGCGGGTGACAGCCGCAGCGACAATCGGTGCCACACGGGTGCCCGGCCATCCCGGGCTCTGCAGACCCCGCCGGTCCCCGGCCCTAGCAACCCGGCCCGAGCAACCGGGCCCCTAGCAACTGTTGCCAGGAGACCGACACATCCGGGTCACAATAACAACAGAAAACGCTGGAAAAACTCAGCAGGCCAGGCAGCCTCCGTGGAGAGATATCCGGGTCACAGCTGCATTGACCTGTCATCCCGTCTCGCGGAATTTAAAAAAAAATTGCGGCATTAATTGCGCTAGTACATCTTTCGTGTTTTTTTTTCTTCATCCTTGCTTTTCTCCCGTTTTGTGGGGAGTTTCGGTAATCTCTCTCTCGCTCGCTCAACGCCTTCGGGTGTTTCCGTTTCAGGTTCGGCAATTTCCGGCTCCCCAACATCGGCAATTTCCGTGGCGGGCTTGGGTCCCGCCGCCATTTACACCGCTTCCGGCGGCGCTCGGCTCTTTCAGGCGGCGCTCGGCTCTTCCCGGCGGCGCTCGGCTCGGCTCGGCTCTTTCCGGCAGCATCCCTCCCCCCCCCCCACTTTGACAAACAATGATGATGGCGAGCGGGATGGCGGCAGCTGCCGACCGGCAGCACCATCTCCCCGAGGCGCCGCGGGGCGGGGCGAGCAGCCAAGCGGCAGCGGAGGAACAGTCGGAGGCGGGGAGGCCGTCGAGCGGGAGTGCGATGAAGATGGGGATGAGCCTGGGCCTGCCGGGGGTTGAGAAGCAGCAGGAGCCGGAGGAGGAGGAGGAGGAGAAGGAGGATCAGCAGCAGCAGCACCGAGGTAAAGAGCCCTCGGCGACCTTGGGGCCTGGGACCCCCATCCCCGGGACCGCGCGCCCCCGGGACCGCGCGCCCCCAGCCCCCCGGGACCGCGCGCCCCCAGCCCCCCGGGACCGCGCGCCCCCAGCCCCCGGTTGCACTGCGGCGCGCGGCACCCCACTCCTTCCAGCTAGCAAATCCCAGCATTTGCAGAACAAGAGGCAAATTGCAAAAACAAACACACATCCAGAGGAAAAAAACATTTGCAGGGCTATGCTATGATGGGGTGGGACTAGCTGAGTTGCAGAGAGCTGACACGGGCTGAATGGTCTCCTCCTGTGCTGTAACCATTCTATGATCTCTGGCTGTGCAATGAAAGGGAGTGTTCAGGTTTGGACTGTGCAATGCATATTCAGCACCAGGATCATCAATATTGACATGCTTTCATATTTCTTTAAACCCTCTGATGAAATGGCTGGATTTTTTTTATTCGGGTGCTGAATTGGTAATTGAAATCTGTTTAAGTGACAATTTGAAAAGCCAGATTTTATTTTTTTAATGCAAAAGAAATATGAGGGAGAGTGTTATTTGGGGGAAAAATTGGGAATGCAGAAATACCTGAGTCAATTCGTGGCAGGTTTTATTTTCAACATCACTCAAATTCACAAAACCGGGCAAGAAAGGCTAGATGACCAATCACAATTATTTACAATTCATGGACACTGCCATCATACTCTTGCTTAACCCCTAGATAGTTTTTTGGTGAGAGTAAATTAGCAGAACCTATGTTTAATGTGGGTTCAACCACTTACCTGGCATGATAATAGCAATTGTTGGAGATTATGCACAGGATAGTTGCATGCGAATGCAATGCGCAGGCATCTCCAGACCTGATATTTTTGCAAGAAAAACAAACACAGGCAGTGCAATTTGGGATTTTTTTTTAAATTAAGGGATGTGGCTGTTTCGGTGCTGCTGTGTTACTGCGGTAAACGTCAGCCTTTCATTGCTGGTTAGGGATGGAGCAAGGGCAGCAGGGCGCTGACAGTTACCGCACTGACAGTCCCCTGAAGACCGAGGCTGTACAAGAGGCAACATGAGGAAACATTTTTTAAAAACCGTGCGTTGTTATGATCTGGAATGCACTGCCTGAAAGGGTGCAGAGTGGGAGCAGATCCAATAGTAACATTCAAAAGGGAATTGGGATAAATACTTGAACGGAAAAAAGTTTACAGGGCTATGGGGAAAGAGCAGGGGAGTGGGATTAATTGGATAACTCTTTCAAAGAGCCGGCACAGGCACGATGGGCCAAATGGCCTCCTGTTCTGTATCAATCTATGATTCTACTAATCAAAATGATAATCCGGGACAAAATTAACAGTCACTTGGACAAGTGTAGATTAATTAAGGAAAGCCAGCACGGATTTGTTAAAGGCAAATCGTGTTTAACTAACGTGATTGAGTTTTTTGATGAAGTAACAGAGAGGGTTGATGAGGGCAGTGTGGTTGACGTGGTGTACATGGACTTCCAAAAGGCGTTTAATAAAGTACCACATAATAGGCTTGCCAGCAAAGTTGAAGCCCATGGAATAAAAGGGACAGTGGCAGCATGGATATGAAATTGGCTAAGTGACAGGAAACAGAGAGTAGTGGTGAACGGTTGTTTTTGAGACTGGAGGAAGGTACACAGTGCTGTTCCCCAGGGGTTGGTACTAGGATCACTGCTTTTCTTGATATGTGAGAAGTCGCACAACACCAGGTTATAGTCCAACAGTTTTATTTGAGATCACAAGCTTTCGGAGCTGCTGCCCCTTCGTCAGGTGAAGTGATATATATTATTTCTTGATATATATTAATGACTTGGACTTCGGTGTGCAGGGCACAATTTCAAAATTTGCAGATGATGCATAACTTGGAAGTTTAGTGAACAGTGAGGAGGATAGTGATAGACTTCAAGAGGACGTAGACAGGCTGGTGGAATGGGCGGACACGTGGCAGATGAAATTTAACGCAGTAAAGTGCGAAGTGATACATTTTGGTAGGAAGAACGAGGAGAGGCAATGTAGACTAAAGGGTACAATCCTAAAGGGGGTGCAGGAACAGAGACCTGGGGGTATGTGTACATAAGTCATTGAAGGTGGCAGGGCAGGTTGAGAAAGCAGTTAAAAAAGCATACGGGATCGTGGGCTTCATAAATAGAAGCATAGAGTACAAAAGCGAGGAAGTTATGAAGAACCTTTTATAAAACACTGGTTTGGCCTCAACTGGAGTATTGTGTCCAATTCTGGGCACCGCACTTTAGGAAGGATGTGAAGGCATTAGAGAGGGTGCAGAAAAGATTTACAAGGATGGTTCCAGGGATGAGGGACTTCAGTTGCGTGGATAGACTAGAGAAGCTGGGGTTGTTCTCCTTCGAGCAGAGACGGTTGAGAGGAGATTTGATCGTGGTATTCAAAATCATGAGGGGTCTGGACAGAGTAGATAGAGAGAAACTGTTCCCATTAGCGGAAGGGTTGAGAACCAGAGGACACAGATTTAAGGTGATTGGCAGAAGAACCAAAGGCGACATGAGGAAAAACTTTTTTACGCAGCGAGTGGTTCGGATCTGGAATGCACTGCCTGAAAGGGTGGTGGAGGCAGACTCAATCGGGGCTTTCAAAAGGGAGTTGGATAAGTACCTGAAGGAAAAATATTTGCAGGGCTACGGGGAAAGGGCAGGGGAGTGGGACTAGCTGAAGTGTTCTGGCAGAGAGCTGGCCTCCTTCTGTGCTAGAATCATAGAATGGTTGCATGATTCTAATGTGCTCTTAAATAAAAACAGAAAATGCTGGAAATACTCAGCAGGTCAGGCAGCATCTGTAGAGAGAGAAACAGAGTTAACCTTTCAGGTCGATGACCCTTCGTCAGAACAAAGGGTCATCAACATAATATTAAACTCAGAGTCAGGCCATTCAGGAGAGAAATTAGGAAACACTTCTTCACGCAAAGGGTGATAGAAGTGTGGAACTTACTCCCACAGAAAGCAGTAGATGCTGGGGCTCAATGAATCATTTTCAATCTGAGATCGATGGACTTTTGCTAGACAGGGGTATGATGGGATATGGAGCTAAGGCGGGTGGATGGAGTTGAGATACAGATCAGCCATGATCTCATTGAATGGCGGAACAGGCTCGGGGCTGAATGGCCTCCTCCTGTATTTTCACTGAATTCACATTTGGTCCCCTCTAACTCGATGCATTTGAAACAGTCAATGTAAATGGGGGCTTGCTATTAGAGGAGTGTGGGCCTCAGCACCCTTTGTGGCTTGTCCTTTGTGATGCCTTTGGTTACGGGACTTTGAGGGACCCTCAGGGTTTCAGATCGTTGGAAAGGTACATTGGGGATGAAAAGGCCAGAGAAAGAGAAATTTCTATAGCGCCTTTCACCACCTCCGGATGTCCCAAAGCGCTTTACAGCCAATGAAGTATTTTTGAAGTGTAGTCACTGTTGTAATGTAGGGCAATGCGGCAGCTAATTTGTAAACAGCAAGATCCCACAAACAGCAATGTGATAATGACCAGATAATCTGTATTGGCCAGGACACTGGGGAGAACTCCCTTGCTCCTCTTCCAATAGTGTTGTGGGATCTTTTATGTTCACATGATAGGGCAGACAGAGCCTCAGTTTAACATCTCATCCGAAAGACGGCACCTCCGACAGTGCAGCGCTCCCTCAGTCCTAGATTTTGTGCTCAAGTCTCTGGAGTGGGACTTGAACCCACAACCTTCATGACTCAGAGGCAAAAGTGCTACCAACTGAGTCAGAAGAAAAACAGGACCAAACATGAATGGAAATTGGTGCCAGGCTGAGGGAGGTTGTCAGCCGTGGGTCAGTGGTATCACTCTCTCCTCTGACTCAAGGTTATGGGTTCAAGTTGCCATCAACTGCGGAGAAACATCTGGCAGAACGGCGATCAGTCATGTCCTTCCAAACTGGAGAGAGCGAACACTGGGGTGAAGTACTGGTGGGTGCGAGACTGTCACTGGGGCAGGGGGAGAGCAATGTGAGGGTATGGATTTAGAGTATCATTAAAAGGTGTGTTTTGTACCAGTGTCAAATCAAGTGACAACACTGTCGTAACCAGCTGTGGCCTCCGTTAAATGACTGAATCGCTGAGTGGATGGGAAAAAGGGATCGGGAGGGG
Organism: Squalus acanthias; assembly: GCA_030390025.1. NCBI lineage: Eukaryota > Metazoa > Chordata > Chondrichthyes > Squaliformes > Squalidae > Squalus > Squalus acanthias. The sequence goes on along the minus strand of JASTWF010001923.1, from coordinate 19,286 downwards.
CAGAGGCTGGAGAATCTTCCCGAGGTGGGGGCCTGACAGCCAAGTGTGGATTAATGCCAAGCACTGGGGATTGGGCCCTTCTCCGCTGATAGCAGAGGTGGGAGGGGTGATTAATGAACTTGTGAAAAGCACAAACCACACCTCCTTTTGTAATCAGTCAGAACTCATTGTGAGCCCGGGTTAGAGGGTGCTGCCCAGCGCTGTGACTCTGTCAAAGGAACTAGATAGATTTCTGATCAAATAGAACGATACAGCGCAGAAGGAGGCCATTCAGCCCGTCATGCTTGTGCCGGCTCTTTGCAAGATCTATCCAATTAGCCCCACTCCCCGGCTCTGTCTCCATAGGGGTAACAGAGCACTTGGAGAGTCACAATATGATTAGGCAGAGTCAACACGGATTTATGAAAGGGAAATCGTGTTTGACAAATATATTAGTTTTTTGAGGGTGTAACTAGCAGGGTAGATAAGGGGGAATAAGTGGATTTTCAGAAGGCATTTGATAAGGTGCCACACAAGAGGTTATTAAAGAAGATTAGGGCTCACTGGGGGGGGGGGGTAATATACTAGCATGGATTGAGGATTGGTTAACTGACAGAAAACAGACAGTAGGAATAAACAGGTCATTTGAGTGCGAGTCAGCAGAGAGTGCTGTGAGTTTGGGTAAGTGTGAGAGTTCTTTAATTGTTAGTTCTCTTTAAATCATTCTTGATAAGAGTACTTAAGCAGTTTAGAAACATAGAAACATAGAAACTAGGAGCAGGAGTAGGCCATTCGGCCCGTCGAGCCTGCTCCACCATTCAATATGATCATGGCTGATCATCCAAATCCAGTACCCTGTCCCTGCCCCCTCACACAGAATCCCCATCGAGCCTGCATATCCCACCCTATCCCCATAACCCCACATATTTAATTCCCCCTAACATATCCCATCCTATCCCTGTAACCCCACATATTTAATCCCCCCCTAACACTAAGGGTCAATTTATCATAGCCAAATCACCTAACCCGCACATTTTTGGACTGTGGGAGGAAACCGGAGCACCCGGAGGAAACCCACGCAGACACGGGGAGAATGTGCAAACTCCACACAGACAGTCACCCGAGGCCAGATTCGAACCCGGGTCTCTGGCGCTGTGAGGCACCAGTGCTAACCACTATGCCACCGTGAAGGAAAAGTTAAATATTTGGATTTTCTGTTGGTTTAAGAAGAGTTAAGAAGAGTAAAACAAGGTTACACTGCAGTTGGAGTAAATTGGCACAGCAGGCAGTGGAAACCAGTTTTCTAACCGATCAGGGGTGACTCATTTGGCTGTAAACAAACAAACAGTATAAAAAGACCAGTGCTAGTGCGAGTCAGCAGAGAGTGCTGTGAGTTTGGTTAAGTGTGAGTTCGAGTGAGTGGGGTGTAGGGTGCTCTTTTCAAATTTTAACTCTGTGGGTTGTAGTTAATAAGGCCTTTCTGGTGCAGAGTGACTGTTGGTAAACCATTTAACTGGTGTAATTTAGAGGGATTGATTTAATTTAAATCCAATTAATTAAAGGGGATACTAGCATCTATAATCGGGCAGAGAGTGTCCATAACTAACAATAAAAAATTTAATTAATTACATAGAATGGAGCAGGTGATATGTTACTGTTGCGAGATGTGGGAGCCGGTGGACCCCATTGAGGCTCACGGTGATTACATCTGTGACAAGTGTCTGCTGCTACAGGAACTCCAGCTCCGTGTTGATGAGCTGGAGTCTGAGCTTCAGACACTGCAACACATCAGGGAGGGGGAGAAGTACCTGGACTCTGTGTTTCAGGAGGTGGTCACACCTATGAAGTTAATTAATTCAGATGTAGCCCATGGTCAGGGACAGGACGGTGTGACTACGAGTGAGGCAGGTACGGGGATCCAGGAGGTAGTGTTGGAGGAGCCGCAGCCCTTGCTCTTGTCCAACTGGTTCGAGGTTCTTACTCCCTGTGGGGACTGGAGCAGGGACTGCAGGGAGGATGAGCAACCTGGCCACAGCACCGTGGAACGGGGGGCCATTCAAGAGGGGGGAGTAAATAGAAATGTTGTAGTGGTAGGGGATAGTATTATTAGGGGGATAGATAGAGTTCTCTGCAGCCGAGAGCGAGAGTCCCGTAGGCTGTGTTGCCTGCTCGGTGCCAGGGTTAAGGACATCTCCTCTGGGCTGGAAAGAAACTTGCAGTGGGAGGGGGTGGATCCAGTTGTCATGGTCCATGTTGGTACAAACGACGTAGATAGGACAAGGAAGCCGGTTCTGTTAAAGGAGTATGAGCAGCTAGGGGTCAAATTAAAAAACAGAACCTCAAGGGTAATAATCTCTGGATTATTACCTGAGCCACGAGCGAATTTGGCTAGGACAAATAAAATTAGAGAGTTAAATGAGTGGCTCAAAGACTGGTGTGGGAGAAATGGGTTTTGCTTCCTGGGACACTGGCACCAGTACTGGGGCAGGAGGGAGCTGTTCCGTTGGGACGGGCTTCACTTGGCCAGTGCTGGGACTAGAGTCCTGGCGGATCATATAACTAGGGCTGTAGAGAGGGCTTTAAACTAACTAGTGGCGGGGGAGGTTCCTAGAGAGCAAATAATAAAAATGACAACAGAGAAGGTCATAGACTTAGGTAGCAGTGGGGAAATTAAAAACCAGAGTGTGTCAGGAAGGGGCAGAAGGTATGGAGTAAAAGGTAAAGTAATAAAAAGGGCAAAAGCAGGAACTAAGTGTCACAAAACATATTTGAAAGTTTTCTATCTGAATGCACATGGCATTCGTAACAAAATAGACGAGTTAATGGCACAAATAACTACATATGGCTATGATCTTGTGGCCATTACAGAAACATGGCTGCAGGGTGACAATGCCTGGGAATTAAACATACCAGGTTATTTAACGATCAGGAAGGACAGGCAGGAAGGAAGGGGAGGTGGGGTGGCTATGTTAATAAAGGAAAAAATCACTAATACAGAGAAATGATACTGGGTCAAAAGATCAGGATAATGAAACCGTTTGGGTGGAGATAAGGAATAATAAGGGAGAAAGAAACACAAGTGGGCGTAGTCTATAGGCCTCCGAACAGTTGCAACTCTGTTGGACGGAGTATCAATCAGAAAATAGTTGAGGCTTGTAATAAGGGAACATCTATAATTATGGGGGATTTTAACTATCATATTAATTGGACAAATCAAATTGGGCAGGGCTGCCTTGAGGATGAGTTCATTGAGTGTATTAGGGATGGGTTTCTTGAGCAGTATGTAACTGAACCGACCAGGGGGCAAGCAACCTTAGATCTGGTCCTGTGTAACGAGACAGGATTAATTAAAAATGTCCTAGTAAAGGATCCCCTTGGAATGAGTGACCATAACATGGTTGAATTCCATATTCAATTAGAGGGTGAGAAGGTTGGATCTCAAACAAGCGTGCTAAGCTTGAATAAAGGAGACTATGAAGGTATGCGAGCGGAATTGAGTAGAGTGGATTGGGAAAATAGATTAAAGGGTAAGACGATACATGATCAGTGGTGTACATTTAAGGAGTTACTTTACAACTTCCAAAAAATATATATTCCACTGAAAAGAAAAGGGTGTAAAAGAAAAGACAGTCATCCGTGGCTAAGTAAAGAAATTAAGGATAGTATTCGACTAAAAACAAGGGCTTATAAGGTAGCCAAATCTAGTGGGAGGATAGAGGATTGGGAAAACTTTAAAAGACAGCAAAAAATAACAAAAAGATTGATTAAGAAAGGGAAGATAGATTATGAAAGTAAATTAGCAAAAAATATAAAAACAGATAGTAAGAGTTTTTATAGTTATATAAAAAGAAAAAGGGTGGCTAAAGTAAATGTTGGTCCCTTAGAGGATGAGACCGGGAAATTAATGGTGGGAAATATGGAGATGGCAAATACACTGAATGAATATTTTGTATCAGTCTTTACAGTAGAGGACACTAAGAATATCCCAACACTGGACAAACAGGGGGCAAGAGGGGGGGAGGAGCAGCTAAACACGATCAAAATCACTAAGGAAGTGGTACTCGGTAAAATAATGGGACTCAAGGCGGATAAATCACCTGGACCTGATGGCTTACATCCTAGGGTCTTGAGGGAAGTGGCGGTAGGGATTGTGGATGCATTGGTAATAATTTTCCAAAACTCCCTGGACTCAGCAAAGACCCTGGCAGACTGGAAAACTGCTAATGTAACACCCTTATTTAAAAAGGGCAGTAGACAGAAGGCTGGAAACTATAGACCGGTTAGCCTAACATCTGTGGTAGGTAAAATTTTGGAGTCCATTATTAAGGAGACAGTAACGGGACATTTGGATAATCATAATTTAATAGGACAAAGTCAGCATGGTTTTATGAAGGGGAAGTCATGTTTGAAAAATTTGCTGGAGTTCTTTGAGGAAGTAACATACAGGGTGGATAAAGGGGAACCAGTGGATGTGGTGTATTTAGACTTCCAAAAGGCATTCGACAAGGTGCCACACAAAAGATTATTGCTTAAGATAAAAAATCACTGGATTGGGGGTAATATTCTGGCATGGATAGAGGATTGGCTATCTAACAGAAGGCAGAGAGTTGGGATAAATGGTTCATTCTCAGACTGGCAATCAGTAACTAGTGGTGTTCCGCAGGGGTCAGTGCTGGGTCCCCAACTCTGTTCAATCTATATTAACAATTTGGAGGAGGGGCCGAGTGTAACATATCAAAGTTTGCAGATGATACTAAGATGGGAGGGAAAGTAGTGAGTGAGGAGGACATAAAAAATCTGCAAGGGGACATACAGGCTAAGTAAGTGGGCAGAGATTTGGCAGATGGAATACAATACTGGAAAGTGTGAGGTTATGCACTTTGGCAGGAAAAATAGTAGAGCAAGTTATTATCTAAATGGCAAGAAACTGGAAAGTACTGAAGTACAAAGGGATCTGGGGGTCCTGGTGCACGAAACTCAAAAGGTTAGTATGCAGGTGCAGCAAGTGATTAAGAAGGCCAATGGAATGTTGGCTTTCATTGCTAAGGGGATAGAATATAAAAATAGGGAGGTATTGCTTCAGTTGTACAAGGTATTGGTGAGACCGCACCTGGAATACTGCATACAGTTTTGGTGTCCATACTTAAGAAAAGACATACTTGCTCTCGAGGCAGTACAAAGAAGGTTCACTCGGTTAATCCCGGGGATGAGGGGGTGGACATATGAGGAGAGGTTGAGTAGATTGGGACTCTACTCATTGGAGTTCAGAAGAATGAGAGGCGATCTTATTGAAACATATAAGATTGTGAAGGAGTTGGATGCGGGGAGGATGATCCCGATGATGGGTGAAACTAGAACTAGGGGGCATAGTCTTAGAATAAGGGGCTGCTCTTTCAAAACTGAGATGAGGAGGAACTACTTCACTCAGAGGGTGGTAGGTCCATGGAATATGCTGCCCCAAAAAGCTGTAGAAGCTACATCATTACATAAATTTAAAACAGAAATAGACAGTTTCCTAGAAGTAAAGGGAATTAAGGGTTACGGGGAGCGGGCAGGAATTTGGACATGAGTCTAGGTTCGGATCGGTCATGGCCCTGTGGGTAGCGTAGCGGGCCCAGGGTCCGTGTAGCCTGATCCTGCTCCTATTTCGTGTGTCCAATTCTGTTAGATTCAGGAGATGGTTCTGTGATAGTGGATTGGCGGTTAGGATCAGATCAGCCATGATCTTATTGAATGGCGGAGCAGGCTCGAGGGGCCAATTGGCCTACTCCTGCTCCTATTTCTTATGTTCTTATGTTCAGGTTGGCAGGCTGTAACTAGTGGGGTACCGCAAGGATCAGTGCTTGGGCCTCAGCTATTCACAATCTACATCAGTGATTTGGATGAGGGGACCAAGTGTAATGTATCCAAGTTTGCTGACGATACAAAGCTAGTTGGAAAAGTAAGCTGTGAGCAGGACGCAAAGAGGCTGCAAAGGGATATAGACAGGTTAAGTGATTGGGTGAGAAAATGGAGTATAATGTGGGGAAATGTGAAATTATCCACTTTGGTAGGAAAAATGGAAAAGCAGAACATTTTAAAAAAGTAATAAGACTAGTAAATGTTGGTATTCAGAGGGATTTGGGGTCCTTGTAAACGAATCACAGAAAGTTAGCATGCAGGTACAGCAAGCAATTAGGAAGGCAAATGGTATGTTAGCCTTTATTGCAAGGGGTTTGGAGTATAAGAGTAAAGAAGTATTACCATAATTATATAGGGCCTTGGTGAGACCACACTTGGAGTACTGTGTACAGTTTTAGTCTCCTTACCCAAGGAAGGATATACTTGTTTTAGAGGCGGTGCAACGAAGGTTCACTAGACTGATTCCTGAGATGAGAGGGCTGTCCTATGAGGAGAGATTGAGTTGAATGGGCCTATAATCTCTGGAGTTTAGAAGAAAGAGAGGTGATCTCATTGAAATGTATACAATTCTGAGAGGGCTTGACAGGATAGATGCTGAGAGGCTGTGTCCCCTGGTTACATAGAACAGTACAGCACAGTACAGGCCCTTCGGCCCTCGATGTTGTGCCGAGCATTGTCCGAGACCAAGATCAAGCTATCACACTCCCTATCACTCTGGTGTGCTCCATGTGCTTATCCAATAACCGCTTGAAAGTTCCTAAAGTGTCCGACTCCACTATCACAGCAGGCAGTCCATTCCACACCCCAACCACTCTCTGAGTAAAGAATCTACCTCGGACATCCCTTCTATATCTCCCCCCATGCACCTTATAGTTATGCCCCCTTGTAACAGCTGCCTCTACCCGAGGAAATAGTCTCTGAACATCCACTCTATCTATCCCCCTCATCATCTTATAAACCTTTATTAAGTCGCCTCTCATCCTCCTCCGCTCTAAAGAGAAAAGCCCCAACTCCCTCAATCTTTCCTCATAAGACCTCCCCCCCCAAACCAGGCAGCATCCTGGTAAATCTCCTTTGCACTCTTTCCAATGCTTCCACGTCCTTCCTATAGTGAGGTGACCAGAACTGCACACAATATTCCAAATGTGGTCTCACCAAGGTCCTGTACAGTTGCAGCATAACCTCACGGTTCTTAAACTCAAACCCTCTGTTAATAAACGGCAACACACCATAGGCCTTCTTTACTGCTCTATCCACTTGAGTGGCAACCTTCAGAGATCTGTGGATATGAACCCCCAGATCCCTCTGCTCCTCCACGTTCCTCAGAACCCTGCCGTTGACCCTGTAATCCTTATTCAAATTTGCCCTACCAAAATGAATCACCTCGCACTTATCAGGGTTAAATTCCATCTGCCATTTTTCGGCCCAGCTCTGCATCCTATCAATGTCTCTTTGCAGCCTACAACTGCCCTCCACCTCATCCACTACTCCACCAATCTTGGTGTCATCAGCAAATTTACTGATCCACCCTTCAGTCCCCTCCTCCAAGTCATTGATAAAAATCACAAACAGCAGAGGACCCAGCACCGACCCCTGTGGCACCCCGCTGGTAACTGGTCTCCAGTCCGAAAATGTTCCATCCACCACCACCCTCTGCCTTCTATGAGATAGCCAGTTACTTATCCAATCGGCCAAATTTCCCTCTATCCCACAACTCCTTACTTTCTTCATGAGACGACCATGGGGAACCTTATCAAACGCCTTACTAAAATCCATGTATACGACATCAACTGCTCTACCTTCATCTACACACTTAGTTACCTCCTCAAAGAATTCAATCAAATTTGTTAGGCAAGACTTGCCCTTCACGAATCCGTGTTGACTATCCCTGATTAAGTTGCCCCTTTCCAAATGGTCATAAATCCTATCCCTCAGGACCTTTTCCATTATCTTACCAACCACCGAAGTAAGACTAACCGGCCTATAATTACCAGGGTCATTCCTATTTCCTTTCTTGAAGAGAGGAACAACATTCGCCACTCTCCAGTCCTCTGGCACCATCCCCGTGGACAGTGAGGACCCAAAGATCAAAGCCAGAGGCTCTGCAATCTCCTCCCTTGCCTCCCAAAGAATCCTAGGATATATCCCATCTGGCCCAGGGGACTTATCGACCCTCAGGTTCTTCAAAATTGCTAAAACATCTTCCCTCAGAACATCTACCACCTCCAGCCTATCCACCTTTATCACACTCTCATCCTCAAGAACATGGCCCCTCTCCTCGGTGAACACTGACGAAAAGTATTCATTCATCACCTCTCCTATCTCTTCTGACTCCATGCACAAGTTCCCACTACTGTCCTTGACCGGCCCTACCCTCACCCTGGTCATTCTTTTATTTCTCACATAAGAGTAAAAAGCCTTGGGGTTTTTCTTGATCCGACCCGCCAAGGACTTCTCATGCCCCCTCCTAGCTCTCCTAAGCTCTTTTTTTAGCTCATTCCTTGCTACCTTGTACCCCTCAATCGACCCAACTGAACCTTGTTTTCTCATCCTTACATACGCTTCCTTTTTCCTCTTGACTAGACATTCAACCTCTTTTGTGAACCATGGTTCTCTCACTCGGCCATTTCCTCCCTGCCTGACAGGGACATACCTATCAAGGACACGCAGTAATTGCTCCATGAAAAAGCTCCACTTTTCGTTTGTGCCTTTCCCTGATAGTTTCTGTTCCCATCTTATACTCCCTAATTCTTGCCTAATCGCATCATAATTGGAGAGTATAGAACAAGGGGACATAGTCTCAGGATAAGGGCTTGGCCACTTAGGACTGAGATGAGACATTTCTTCACTCAGAGGGTGGTGAATCTTTGGAATCCTCTACCCCAGAGGGCTTTGGAGGCTCAGTCATTGAGTATATTCAAGACAGAGATCGATAGATTTTTGGGCACTAAGGGAACCAAGGGATATGGAGATAGTGCAGGAAGGTGGAGTTGATGTAGAAGATCAGCCATGATCTTATTGAATGGCAGAGCAGGCTCGAGGGGCCTTATGGCCAACTCCTGCTCCTAGAGTCATAACGGCACAGAAGGAGGCCATTCGGCCCATCGAGTCCATGCCAGCTCTCTGCAGAGCAATTCAGTCAGTCCCATTCCCCCGCTCTATCCCCGTAGTCCAGCAAGTTTATTTGCCTCAAGTGCCTATCCAGTCTCCTCTTGAAAACATTGAGTGTCTCCGCTTCCACCACTTTCGTCGACAGTGAGTTCCAGGTCCTCACCACTCGCTGCGTAAAGTTTTTTCTCACATCCCCCCCTTGTATCTCTTGCCCAAAACCTTAAATCTGTGTCCCCTAGTCCTTGTACCATCAACTAGTGGGAACAGCCTTTCCCCGTCTACCCTATCCAAACCCGTCATAATCTTGTACACCTCTAGCAAATCACCCCGCAACCTCCTTTGCTCTAATGAAAACAACTCCAGCTTCTCCAACCTGTCCTTGTAGCTAAGATCCCCCATCCCCGGAACCATTCTAGTAAATCTCCTCTGCATCCTCTCAAGTGCCTTCACATCCTTCCTAAAGTGTGGTGACCAGAACTGGACGCAATACTCCAGTTGTGGCCTAACCAGCGCTTTATAAAGGTTCAGCATAACTTCTCTACTTTTGTACTCAATACCTCTATTTCTGAAGCCCAAGATCCCATATGCTTTGTTAACCACTCTCTCAATATGTCCTGCCACCTTCAGGGACCTATGCACATTAACTCCCAGGTCCCTCTGTCCCTGCACACTCTTTAAAACTGTGCCATTAAGTGTATATTGCCTCTCCCTGTTCCTTCTGCCAAAATGCATTACCTCACACTTCTCTGTATTAAATTCCACAACTTCTCTATATTAAATTCCATCTGCCACTTGTCTTCCCATTATGCTAGCCTTTCTATGTCCTTATGGGGATAGTGCGGGAAGGTGGAGTTGATGTAGAAGATCAGCCATGATCTTATTGAACGGTGGAGCAGGCTCGAGGGGCCGAATGGCCGACTCCTGCTCCAATTTCTTATGCTTTGCCGATTCATATTCCTTCACTTCACCTGACGAAGGGGCAACAGCTCCGAAAGCTTGTGATTTCAAATAAAACTGTTGGACTATAACCTGGTGTTGTGCGACTTCTCACTTTTGTCCACCCCAGTCCAACACCGGCATCTCCGCATCATGGCCAATTTTTTATGTTCTTATAGCCTTGTAAATTTTTTCCCTCCAAGTATTTATCCGATTCTCTTTGAAAGTTACTATTGAATCTGCTTCCGCCACTCTTTCAGGCAGCGCATTCCAGATCACAACAACTTGCTGTGTAAAAAAAAAAAAAAATATTTCCTCCTAACGCCTCTGGTTCTTTTGCCAATCACCTTAGTGTCCTCTGATTACCGACCCTTCCGCCACTGGAAACAGTTTCTCTTTATTTACTCTATCAAAACCCTTCATGATTTTGAACACCTCTACCAAATCTCCCCTTAACCTTCTCTGCTCTAAGAGAAGAACCCCAGTTTCTCCAGTCTCTCTACGTAACTGAAATCCCTCATCCCTGGTACCATTCTAGTAAATCTTTTCTACTGCACCCTCTCGAAGGCTTTGTCATCCTTCCTAAAGTGTGGTGTCCAGAATTGGACTCGACTCCAGCTGGGGCCGAACCAGTGTTTTATAATGGTTTAGCATAACTTCCCTGCTTTTGTATTTCCTCTGTTTCTGAGGCCAAGGATCCCATATGTTTTTTTTAAAGAGCCTTCTCAACATCCTGCCGCCTTCAAAGATTTGTGTACATGCATCCACCAGATCTCTCTTCCTGCCTTCCCTTTAAAATTGTACCATTTAGTTTATATTGCCTCTCTTCATTCTTCCTACCAAAATGTATCACTTCACACTTTTCTGCGTTAAATGTCATCTGCCATGTGTCTGCCCGTTTCACCAGTCTGTCGATCTCCTCCAAGTCTGTTGCTAACCACCTCATTGTTTACTACATTTCCGAGTTTCGTATCATCTGCAAACTTTGAAATTGTGCCCTGTATACCCAAGTCCAGGTCATTAATATATATCAAAGAGCAGTGGTGCTAATACCAACCCCTGGGGAACACCACAGTATACTTCCCTCCAGTTCCTCAGGGCAGTGTCCGAGGCCCAACCATCTTCAGCTGCTTCATCAATGACCTTCCCTCCAACATTTGGTCAGAAATAGGGATATTCGCTGATGACTGCACAGTGTTCAGTGCCATTACCAACTCCTCAGATAATGAAGCAGTCCATGCCCGCATGCAACAAGACCTGGACAACGTTCAGGCTTGGGCTGATAAGTGGCAGGTAACATTCGTGCCACACAAGTACCAGGCAATTACTATTTCCAACAAGAGAGAGTCTAACCACCGCCCCTTGACATTCAACGGCATTGCCATTGCCGAATCCCCCACCATCAACATCCTGGGGGGTCACCATTGACCAGAAACTTAAACTGGACCAGCCACATAAATACTGTAGCAACAAGAGCAGGTCAGAGGCTAGGTATTCTGCGGCGAGTGTCTCACCTCCTGACTCCCCAAAGCCTTTCCACGATCTACAAGGTACAAGTAAGGAGTGTATTGCAATGCTCTCCACTTGCCTGGATGAGTGCAGCTCCAACAACACTCAAGAAGCTCGACACCATCCAGGACAAAGCAGCCCGCTTGATTGGTACCCCATCCACCACCTTAAACATTCACTCCCTCCACCACCGGCGCACCGTGGCTGCAGTGTGTACCATCTACAAGATGCACTGCAGCAACTCGCCAAGGCTTCTTCGGCAGCACCTCCCAAACCCGTGACCTCTTCCAGCTAGAAGGACAAGGGCAGCAGGCGCATGGGAACACCACCACCTCCAAGTCGCACACCATCCTTCATCGTCGCTCGGTCAAAATCCTGGAACTCCCTCCCTAACAGCACTGTGGGAGTACCTTCACCACACAGACTGCAGCGGTTCAAGAAGGCGGCTCACCACCACCTTCTCAAGGGCAATTAGGGATGGGCAATAAATGTTGGCCTTGCCAGCGACGCCCACACCCCATGAACGAATTTAAAAAAAAAAGTCTGAAAAACAACCGTTCACCACTACTCTCTGCTTTCTGTCCCTTAGCCAATTTTGTATCCATGCTGCCACTGTCCCTCTAATCCATAAGAACATAAGAAATAGGAGCAGGAGTAGGCCAATCGGCCCCTCGCGCCTGCTCCGCCATTCAATAAGATCATGGCTGATCTGATTCTAACCTCAAATCTAAAGAACACAAGAAATAGGAGCAGGACCCGGCCACTCAGCCCCTGGGCCCGCTCCGCCACACACAGGGCCCTGACCGATCCGAACTCAGCCTCATGTCCAATTTCCTGCCCGCTCACCGTAACCCCTAATTCCCTTTACTTCTAGGAAACTATCTATTTCTGTTTTAAATTTATTTAATGATGTAGCTTCCACAGCTTCCTGGGGCAGCAAATTCCACAGATCCACTACCCTCTGAGTGAAGAAGTTTCTCCTCATCTCAGTTTTGAAAGAGCAGCCCCTTATTCTAAGATTATGCCCCCTAGTTCTAGTTTCACCCATCCTTGGGAACATCCTTACCGCATCCACCCGATCAAGCCCCTTCACAATCTTATATGTTTCAATAAGATCGCCTCTCATTCTTCTGAACTCCAATGAGTAGAGTCCCAATCTACTCAACCTCTCCTCATATGTCCACCCCCTCATCCCCGGGATTAACCGAGTGAACCTTCTTTGTACTGCCTCGAGAGCAAGTATGTCTTTTCTTAAGTATGGACACCAAAACTGTACGCAGTATTCCAGGTGCGGTCTCACCAATACCTTTATATAACTGCAGCAATACCTCCCTGTTTTTATAATCTATCCCCCTAGCAATAAAAGCCAACATTCCGTTGGCCTTCTTGATCACCTGCATACTAACTTTTTGATTTTCTTGCACTAGGACCCCCAGATCCCTTTGTACTGCAGTACTTTCCAGTTTCTCGCCATTAAGATAATAACTTGCTCTCTGATTTTTCCTGCCAAAGTGCATAACCTCACATTTTCCAATATTGTATTGCATCTGCCAAATCTCTGCCCACTCACCCAGCCTGTCTATATCCCCTTGTAGGTTTTTTATGTCCTCCTCACTCTCTACTTTCCCTCCCATCTTTGTATCATCTGCAAACTTTGATATGTTACACTTGGTCCCCTCCTCCAAATCGTTAATATAGATTGTAAAGAGTTGGGGACCCAGCACCGACCCCTGCGGAACACCACTGGCTACTGGTTGCCAGTCCGAGAATGAACCATTTATCCCAACTCTCTGCTTTATGTCAGATAACCAATCCTCCACCCATGCCAGAATATTACCCCCAATCCAGTGATTTTTTATCTTGAGCAATAATCTTTTATGTGGCACCTTGTCGAATGCCTTCTGGAAGTCTAAATACACTACGTCCACTGGTTCCCCTTTATCCACCCTGTACGTTATGTCCTCAAACAACTCGAGCAAATTTGTCAGACATGACTTCCCCTTCATAAAGCCATGCTGACTTTGTCCTATAAAATTATGTTTATCTAAATGTTCCGTTACTGTCTCCTTAATAATAGACTCCAAAATTTTACCCACCACAGATGTTAGGCTAACTGGTCTATAATTTCCAGCCTTCTGCCTACTACCCTTTTTAAATAAGGGTGTTACATTAGCAGTTTTCCAATCTGCCGGGACCTTTGCTGAGTCCAGGGAATTTTGGAAAATTATTACCAAAGCGTCCACAATCCCTACTGCCACTTCCCTCAAGACCCTAGGATGTAAGCCATCAGGTCCAGGGGATTTATCCGCCTTGAGTCCCATTATTTTACTGAGTACCAATTCCTTAGTGATTTTAATCGTATTTAGCTCCTCCTCCCCTAGAGCCCCCTGTTTGTCCAATGTTGAGATATTCTTAGTGTCCTCTACCGTAAAGACTAAAACAAAATATTTGTTCAGCATTTTTGCCATCTCCATGTTTCCCACCATTAATTTCCTGGTCTCATCCTCTAAGGGACCTACGTTTGCCTTAACCACCCTTTTTCTTTTTATATAACTATAGAAACTCTTGCTATCTGTTTTTATATTTTTTGCTAATTTATTTTCATAATCTATCTTCCCTTTCTTAATCAATCCTTTAGTTACTTTTTGCTGTCTTTTGAAGACTTCCCAATCTTCTATCCTCCCACTAAGTTTGGCTTCCTTATATGTCCTTGTTTTTAGTCGGATACTATCCTTAATTTCTTTACTTAGCCACGGATGGCTGTCATTTCTTTTACACCCTTTTTTCCTCAGTGGAATATTTTTTTTTTGAAAGTTGTAAAATAACTCCTTAAATGAACACCACTGCTCATGTACCGTCTTACCCTTTAATCTATTTTCCCAGTCCACTTTAATCAATTCCGCTCTCATACCATCATAGTCTCCTTTATTCAAGCTCAGTACGCTTGTTTGAGAACCAACCTTCTCACCCTCTAATTGGATATGGAATTCAACCATGTTATGGTCACTCATTCCAAGGGGATCCTTAACTAGGACATTATTAATTAATCCTGACTCATTACACAGGACCAGGTCCAAGGTTGCTTGCCCCCTTGTAGGATCAGTTACATACTGCTCAAGAAATCCATCCCTAATACACTCAATAAACTCTTCCTCAAGGCTGCCTTGCCCAATTTGATTTGTCCAGTTAATATGATAGTTAAAATCCCCCATAATTATAGCTGTTCCCTTATTACATGCCCCAACTATTTCCTGATTAATACTTCTTCCAGCAGAGTTGCAACTATTAGGAGGCCTATATACTACTCCCACTAGTGTTTTTTTCCCCTTATTATTCCTTATCTCCACCCAAACTGTTTCATGGGCTTTAATTTTACTAACAAGTTTATTATGTGGTACTTTGTCAAATGCCTTTTGAAAGTCCATATTCACATCAACCGCACTATCCTCATCAACCCTCTCCGTTACTTCATCAAAGAACTCCAAGTTCGTCAAACACGATTTGCCTTTAACAAATCCGTGCTGACTTTCATTATTAGTTCATACTTTTGCAAGTGCCAATTAATTTTGTCCCGGATTATTGTCTCTAAAAGTTTCCCCACCACTGACGTTAGGCCGACTGGCCTGTCGTTGCCGGGTTTACCCCTCTCCCCTTGTTTGAACAATAGTGTAATATTTGCAATCCTCCAGTCCTCTGACACCGCTCCCATATCTAAGGAGGATTAGAACATTGTGTCCAGAGCCTCGGCAATTTCCACCATTAATTCCCTCAGTAACCAAGGATGCGTCCCATCCGCACCGGGTGACTTTTCTACTCTGAGGACGGCCAACCTTTTAAATACCACCTCGTTATCTATTTTTAACCTATCCGATATCGTTATTACCTCCTCCTTTACTGCTACACTGACCGCATCCTCTTCTCTAGTGAAGACAGATGCAAAGTCCTCATTTAGTACCCCAGCCATGTCTTCTGCCTCCACAAGAGGTACTCCTTTTTAGTCCCTAATCGGCCCACCCTTCCAATATTTATATGTTTATAAAAAACTTTTGGGTTCCTTTTGTTATCCGCTAATCTCTTCTCACATTCTCTCTTTGCCCCTCTTATTCCCTTAGTCAGATCTGCTCTGTACTTTCTATTTTCAGCTTGGTTCTCTACTCTAATATGAACCTTAAGCCTCTTTTTTCTGTTTCATTTTAATCTCTATGGGGTAAAAATTGGGTAGCGCCCGTCTTGGGGCACTAACGGGAGGCGCAAATCAACCGAATTTAGCCCCCTATATCTTTAGTCATCCAGGGAGCTCTAGCTTTGGATGCCCTTCATTTCCCCTTCGTGGGACTGCGTCTACTCTGTACCAGGACCATCTTCTCTTTCAAAGCCTCCCATTGTTCAGTTACTGTTTTGCCTACCAATTTTTGACTCCAATCCACCTGGGCCAGATCCCTTTTCAACTCCCTAAAGTTAGCCCTCCAGTGAAGTATTTTTACGCTCCATTGTTCCTTGTCCTTTTTGTAAGTAGGGTTGAAAGGGGTGATGAAAGTGATCAGTGCAGGCCCTGAGTTGAGTGGCCTTATTTTTTCCCCATCCCATCTTATTTTAACGATGTATTTATGCAGTCGCACTGAAGATAATGTATAATTTATTTCTAAATGCAGAACCTGAGCAGGACTCGGAGGCTGACGTGACCTCGCGACTGTCCAACCTGCACGTGTCGGAAGGAAGTGAGAAGTGTCATGCGGAGCCAGAAAACAGGTAATAAACCAGCTTGGCATTATTGGATTGGATAGGTGGGCAGCGATGGGAGAGTTACAGCAAGTCTACAGCACAGAAACGGGCCATTCAGTCTGTGCCGGCGTTTATGTTCCACACAAGCTTCATCTCACTCTATCAGCATATCCTCTCTTCCTGTCTCCCTCATGTGCTTATCTAGCTTCCCCTTAAATGCATCTATACTATTCACCTCAACCACTCCCTGTGGTAGCGAGTTCCACATTCTCACCACTCTCTGGGTAAAGAAGTTTCTCCTGAATTCCTGATTGGATTTATTAATGACTGTCTTATATTTATGACCTCTGGTTTTTGGACTCCCCACAAGTGGAAACATGTTCTCTACGTCTACCCTATCAAACCCCTTCATAATCTTAAAGACCTCGATCAGGTCACCCCTCAGCCTTCTCTATTCAAGTCATGTAGTATTTTCAGTTGAAACCTATGTTGTCAACTTTGAGCAAACCCTCTTTCTCTGTTTTCTGTTCAATGACCAGAACACCAGTAACTGTAGAAGTGTTGATTTAAAAGAAATTGTTCTCAAGGTGTTGGCGTCGCTGGCAAGGCCAGCATTTGTTGCCCTGGCAAGGCCAGCATTTGTTGCCCTGACAAGGCCAGCATTTGTTGCCCATCCCTAGTTGCCCTGGTGGTGGGTCGCTGCCTTGAACCGCTGCAGTCCATGTGGTGAAGCTACTCCCACAGTGCTGTAAGGGAGGAAGTTCCAGGATATTGACCCAGTGACAGAGAAAGAAAGACTTGCATTTCTATAGCGCCTTTCACCACCTCAGGACGTCCCAAAGTGCTTTACAACCAGTGAAGTACTTTGAAGTGCAGTCACTGTTGTAAAGTAGGAGACAATGAAGTCCAAGTCATATACATTTTCCTACATTACGACAGTGACTACACGTCAACAAGTACTTCATTGCCTGTAAAGCTCTTTGGAACGTCCTGAGGTGGTGAAAGGCGCAATAGAAATGCAAGTCTTTTTAAGTCAGGGTGGTCTGCGACTTGGAGGTGATGGTGTTCCCACGACATTGATGATTAGAATATGTTGTAACTTGATGAAGGCTGACTTTATTTTCCCGCTTCTTCCCACCGACCCCCAACTTCCTCTGCTGAAGATGCTGAATCGTGATGGGGTTGTCCGGGTGATAAGCACCTTTCTAATATGTTGCCCAAATAAGGAGGTGGGGGGTAACTGTATCATGTGTGTCTGTGTGTACAGTTTGCAACAGGATTTGCTATCTGGTGATTAGGGGCAGTAACCCTGTCTGCCTCTTCTCCTCCTCCCCCCTCCTCCACCCCCACCCCGCCCCCCCGCCACCCCACCCCGCCTTGCCCAAGGGCACCAAAGTTAACTGTAGAACGTTCCCTATAAGCTGTGTGGTCGATCCCGTGCAGCCCAATTCTGGCTTTTCATTTGTTAAAGCTCGCGTATCGCGAACCTGTGAATGTGCCGTGCAGCCCCTTTAAAGGGGCCGCGCACCCAAAAATAATGACAGGGAACATTGCTGCAGAACCTTAAGCGCTGCGATCGGGTAACACTGAGCAGCAAGGATCCAGCCTGGTCTTTGTGCATGAGCTGCTCTCCACCTTAGCAAGCTGGGTCTGCAGGGAGTCATTAGACTTAATGACAGCTCCATTCTCGCCCCACCCCAGGCAGCTCCCAACCCCCAAGAGGTCTGTTGCTTGCAGTCAGGCATGAGGAGGTACCTGAGGGCGCGGGGGGGGGGGGGGGGGGTTGTTCGAGCTGGTTGTCTGTACCCGTGCAGGAGTTTGTGGAAAAGTTCTTGGTTTCTCACTAAAATAACCCCAGCTGTGATTGGGGAATTTTGCCGTTGTGGGGTTAATCGTAGGCAGGAGATGCAGTGCAACCAGAAGAGGTTACGTGGCGGCAGATGTGTTTCTGAAAGTGCCTTCTTGCCGTTTATACGACTGCACTGGCTGAGTGGATTCTAATCTGCAGTTTACTATAATTATTGCAATGTTCCCGTGATTGGGTGAAGGATCAGTCCCTTTGGGAGGAGTCACTGGGGGGAATTGTGAGATTGCAATTACCAGAATTGTGCAACTCCCAGCAGCCAGCAGGTCTCTTGTTGTTTTAAAAAAAAAATTATTATATTTACCAGCGAAGGCTGCATTGACTCGATGCAAGTCGCTTTCCCCCTCTGGGCTCAGTTTCCACTCCACACCCATCGTTCCCTCTTGCCCGGGTTCTCCAGCATTTTCAATTCCTTGCACGAGTGGCGGTTCTGTGTAAGCCGAGGCGATGGGTGTTGTCGAGCTAGCTGACTGTGGCAGGCATCACAGCTGAGCTTGATTTTGTCCTTCTCCGACATCAGCCCCGGATGAGCCATATTCTACTCAAAATAAATACTTATGTAGCCGCAAACTCCGTTCCCGAGTCACCGACTCCATCCCTCTCCCTGCCCGCTGTCTGAGGGTGAACCAGACCGTTGGTAACCGTGGTGTCCTGTTTGACCCTGAGATGAGCTTCTGACCCCATATCCTCTCCATCACCAAGACCGCCTACTTCCACCTCTAACATCGTCTGTCTCCGCCCCTGCCTCAGCTCATCAGCCGCTGCAACCCTCATCCAGGCCTTTGTTACCCCCAGACTCGACTATTCCAATTCTCTGCTGGCTGGCCTCCCACTTTCCACACACCTTAAACTCTCCTTAAAATCTACCTCTTTGACCAAGCTTTTGGTCACCTGTCCTAATATCTCCTTCTTGGGATCAGTGTCAATCTTTGTCTGATAATCGTTCCTGTGAAGCGCCTTGGGACGTTTTACTACGTTAAAGGTGCTATATAAATGCAAGTTGTTGTTTTACAGGCCTGCTTGTCAGCAGGAGTAATAATAGGCTGTTTTCTTCTTCCCAAACTGAGGCCAGCTGCACCATTCTGGGTCTCTAGCTCAGGACCCGCTTCCCAGTGGGCCGTACTGTTGCGATCATCTGACGGAGCACAGCGTGGGTTGGATCCTTGAACGTTTCCAGATCGGTGTGTCTCTGCTCCACACCAAGGGCTTCCTTTTATTCCCTGGGCCCTTCAGAGCTGTAAATTACTTCTGGATGGCATCATAT
>JASTWF010001922.1:0-51109 GCA_030390025.1 Squalus acanthias | reverse complement strand
TTGATGGGACAGTGTAGAGGGAGCTTTACTCTGTATCTAAACCCTTGCTGTACCTGCCCTGGGAGTGTTTGATGGGACAGTGTAGAGGGAGCTTTACTCTGTATCTAAACCGTGCTGTACCTGCCCTGGAGTGTTTGATGGGACATGTAGAGGGAGCTTACTCTGTATTAACCCTTGCTGTACACTGCCCTGGGAGTGTATGATGGGACAGTGTAGAGGGAGCTTTACTCTGTAACTAACCCGTGCTGTACCTGACCTGGGAGTGTTTGATGGGGACATTGCTTGAGGGAGCTTACTCTGTATCTAACCCGTGCTGGACCTGACAGGAGAGTGTTTGATGGACAGTGTCGAGGGAGCTTTACTCTGTATCTAACCCAGTGCTGTACCTGCCCTGGAGTTGTTTGATGGGTTCAGTGTAGAGGGAGCTTTACTCTGTATCTAACCCGTGCTGTACCTGCCCTGGAGTGTTTGATGGGACAATGTAGAGGGAGCTTTCTCTGTATCTAACCCATGCTGTACCTGCCTGGGAGTTTTTGATGGGACAGTGTAGAGGGAGCTTTACTCTGTATCTAACCTGTGCTGTCCTGCCCTGGGAGTTGTTTGATGGGACAGTGTAGAGGGAGAGCTTTACTCTGTATCTAACCGTGCTGTACCTGCCCTGGGAGTGTTTGATGGGACAGTGTAGAGGGAGCTTTACTCTGTATCTACCCGTGCTGTACCTGCCCTGGGAGTGTTTGATGGGACAATTTAGAGGAAGCTTTACTCTGTATCGACACCGTGCTGTACCTGCCAGGGAGTGTTTGATGGGACAGTGTAGAGGGAGCTTTACTCTGTATCTCACCCGTGCTGTACTTGCCCTGGGAGTGTTTGATGGGACAGTGTAGAGGGAGCTTTACTCTGTATCTAACCCCGTGCTGTACCTGCCCTGGGAGTGTTTGATGGGACAGTGTAGAGGGAGCTTTACTCTGTATCTATCCCGTGCTGTACCTGCCTGTCGGAGTGTTTGATGGGACAGTGTAGAGGGAGCTTTACTCTGTATCTAACCCGTGCTGTACCTGCCCTGGAGTGTTTGATGGGACAGTGTAGAGGAGCTTTACTCTGTATCTAACCCGTGCTGTACCTGCCCTGGGCGTGTTTGATGGGACAGTGTAGAGGGAGCTTTACTCTGTATCTAACCCGTGCTGTACCTGCCCTGGGATGTGTTTGACGGGACAGTGTAGAGGAGCTTTACTCTGTATCTAACCCGTGCTGTACCTGCCCTGGAGTGTTGATGGGACAGTGCAGAGGGAGCTTTCTCCGTATCTAACCCGTGCTGTTACCTGCCCTGGGCTGTGTTGATGGGACAGTGTAGAGGGAGCTTTACTCTGTATCTAACCGTGCTGTACCTGCCCGGGAGTGTTTGATGGGACAGTGTAGAGGGAGCTTTACTCTGTATCTAACCTGTGCTGCCTGCCCTGGGAGTGTTTGATGGGACAGTGTAGAGGGAGCTTTACTCTGTATCTAACACGTGCTGTACCTGCCCTAGGAGTGTTTGATGGGACAGTTGTAGAGGGAGCTTTACTCTGTATCTAACCCGTGCTGTACCTGCCCTGGGAGTGTTTGATGGACAGTGTAGAGGGAGCTTTACTCTGTATCTAACCCATGCTGTACTTGCCCTGGATGTGTGTGATGGGACAGTGTAGAGAGGAGGAGATTTACTCTGTATCTAACCCGTGCTGTACCTGCCCTGGGTGTTTGATGGGACAGTGTAGAGGGAGCTTTACTCTGTATCTAACCGTGCTGTACCTGCCCTGGGAGTGTTTGATGGGACAGTGTAGAGGGAGCTTTACTCTGTATTAACCCGTGCTGTACCTGCCTGGGAGTGTTTGATGGGACAGTGTAGAGGGAGCTTTACTCTGTATCTAACCGTACTGTACCTGCCCTGGGAGTGTTTGATGGAGACAGTGTAGAGGGAGCTTTACTCTGTATCTAACCCGTGCTGTACCTGCCCTGGGTGTTTGATGGGACAGTGTAGAGGGAGCTTTACTCTGTATCTAACCCGTGCTGTACCTGCCCTGGGAGTGTTTGATGGGACAGTGTAGAGGGAGCTTTACTCTGTATCTAACCCTTGCTGTACCTGCCCTGGGAGTGTTTGATGGGACAGTGTAGAGGGAGCTTTACTCTGTATCTAACCCGTGCTATACCTGCCCGGGGAGTGTTTGATGGGACAGTGTAGAGGGAGCTTTACTCTGTATCTAACCCGTGCTGTACCTGCCCTGGGAGTGTTTGATGGGACAGTGTAGAGGGAGCTTTACTCTGTATCTAAACCGTGCTGTACCTGCCTGGAGTGTTTGATGGGGACAGTGTAGAGGGAGCTTTACTCTGTATCTACCCGTGCTGTACCTGCCCTGGAGTGTTTGATGGGACAGTGTAGAGGGAGCTTTACTCTGTATCTAACCCGTGCTGTACCTGCCCTGGGAGTGTTTGATTGGGACAGTGCAGAGGGAGCTTTACTCTGTATCTAACCCGTGTTGTACCTGCCCTGGAGTGTTTGATGGGACAGTGTAGAGGGAGCTTTACTCTGTATCTAACGTGCTGTACCTGCCCTGGGAATGTTTGATGGGACAGTTTTGAGGGAGCTTTACTCTGTATCTAACCCGTGCTGTACCTGCCCTGGGAGTGTTTGATGGGACAGTGTAGAGGGAGCTTTACTCTGTATCTAACCCCGTGCTGTACCTGACCTGGGAGTGTTTGATGACAGTGTAGAGGAGCTTACTCTGTATCTAACCCGTGCTGTACTGCCTGGGAGTGTTTGAGGGGACATGTTGAGAGGAGCTTTACTCTGTATCTAACCGTGCTGTACCTGCCCTGAGAGTGTTTGATGGGGACAGTGTAGAGGGGCTTTACTCTGTATCTAACCCGTGTGTACCTGCCCTGGGAGTGTTTGATGGGACAGTGTAGAGGGAGCTTTACTCTGTATCTAACCCGTGCTGTACCTGCCCCAGGGAGTGTTTGATGGGACAGTGTAAGGGAGCACTTACTCTGTATCTAACCCGTGCTGTACCTGCCCTGGGAGTGTTTGATGGGGACAGTGTAGAGGGAGCTTTACTCTGTATCTAACCGTGCTGTACCTGCCCTGGGAGTGTTTGATGGGACAGTGTAGAGGGTGCTTTACTCTGTATCTAACCCGTGCTGTACCTGCCCTGGGAGTGTTTGATGGGACAGTGAGGGGAGCTTTACTCTGTATCTAACCCATGCTGCTTACCTGCCCTGGGAGTGTTTGATGGGACAGTGTAGAGGGAGCTTTACTCTGTATCTAACCCATGCTGTACCTGCCCTGGGAGTGTTTGATGGGACAGTGTAGAGGGAGCTTTACTCTGTATCTTACCCGTGCTGTACCTGCCCTGGGAGTGTTGATGGGACAGTGTAGAGGGAGCTTTACTCTGTATCTAACCCGTGCTGTACCTGCCTTGGGAGTGTTTGATGGGACAGTGTAGAGGGAGCTTTACTCTGTATCTAACCGGTGCTGTACCTGCCCTGGGAGTGTTTGATGGGACAGTGTAGAGGGAGCTTTACTCTGTATCTAACCCGTGCTGTACCTGCCCTGGGGTGTTGATGGGACAGTTAGAGGGAGCTTTACTCTGTATCTAACCCGTGCTGTACCTGCCCTGGGAGTGTTTGATGGGACAGTGCAGAGGGAGCTTTACTCTGTATCTAACCCGTGCTGTACCAACCCTGGGAGTGTTTGATGGGACAGTGTAGAGGGAGCTTTACTCTGTATCTAACCCGTGCTGTACCTGCCCTGGGAGTGTTTGATGGGACAGTGTAGAGGGAGCTTTACTCTGTATCTAACCCCGTGCTGTACCTGCCCTGGGAGTGTTTGATGGGACAGTGTAGAGGGAGCTTTACTCTGTATCTAACCCGTGCTGTACCTGCCCTGGGAGTGTTTGATGGGACAGTGTAGAGGGAGCTTTACTCTGTATCTAACCCGTGCTGTACCTGCCCTGGGAGTGTTTGATGGGACAGTGTAGAGGAGCTTTACTCTGTATCTAACCCGTGCTGTACCTGCCCTGGGAGTGTTTGATGGGACAGTGTAGAGGGAGCTTTACTCTGTATCTAACCCGTGCTGTACCTGCCCTGGGAGTGTTTGATGGGACAGTGTAGAGGGAGCTTTACTCTGTATCTAACCCGTGCTGTACCTGCCCTGGAGTGTTTGATGGGACAGTGTAGAGGGAGCTTTACTCTGTATCTAACCCGTGCTGTACCTGCCCTGGGAGTGTTTGACGGGACAGTGTAGAGGGAGCTTTACTCTGTATCTAACCGTGCTGTACCTGCCCTGGGAGTGTTTGATGGGACAGTGTAGAGGGAGCTTTACTCTGTATCTAACCCGTGCTGTACCTGCCCCTGGGAGTGTTTGATGGGACAGTGTAGAGTGAGATTTACTCTGTATCTAACCCGTGCTGTACCTGCCCTGGGAGTGTTTGATGGGACAGTGTAGAGGGAGCTTTACTCTGTATCTAACCCGTGCTGTACCTGCCCTGGGAGTGTTTGATGGGACAGTGTAGAGGGAGCTTTACTCTGTATCTAACCGTGCTGTACCTGCCCTGGGAGTGTTTGATGGGACAGTGTAGAGGGAGCTTTACTCTGTATCTAACCCGTGCTGTACCTGCCTGGGAGTGTTTGATGGGACATGTGTAGAGGGAGCTTTACTCTGTATCTAACCCGTGCTGTACCTGCCCTGGGAGTGTTTGATGGGACAGTGTAGAGGGAGCTTTACTCTGTATCTAACCCGTGCTGTACCTGCCCTGGAGTGTTTGATGGGACATGTGTAGAGGGAGCTTTACTCTGTATCTAACCCGTGCTGTACCTGCCCTGGGAGTGTTTGATGGGACAGTGTAGAGGAGCTTTACTCTGTATCTAACCCGTGCTGTACCTGCCCTGGGAGTGTTTGATGGGACAGTGTAGAGGAGCTTTACTCTGTATCTAACCCCGTGCTGTACCTGCCCGGGGAGTGTTTGATGGGACAGTGTAGAGGGAGCTTTACTCTGTATCTAACCCGTGCTGTACCTGCCCTGGGAGTGTTTGATGGGACAGTTGTAGAGGGAGCTTTACTCTGTATCAACCCGTGCTGTACCTGCCCTGGGAGTGTTTGATGGGACAGTTAGAGGGAGCTTTACTCTGTATCTAACCCGTGCTGTACCTGCCCTGGGAGTGTTTGATGGGACAGTGTAGAGGGAGCTTTACTCTGTATCTAACCCGTGTACCTGCCCTGGGAGTGTTTGATGGGACAGTGTAGAGGGAGCTTTACTCTGTATCTAACCCGTGCTGTACCTGCCCTGGGAGTGTTTGATGGGACAGTGTAGAGGGAGCTTTACTCTGTATCTAACCCGTGCTGTACCTGCCCTGGGAGTGTTTGATGGGACAGTGTAGAGGGAGCTTTACTCTGTATCTAACCTGTGCTGTACCTGCCCTGGAGTGTTTGATGGGACAGTGTAGAGGGAGCTTTACTCTGTATCTAACCCGTGCTGTACCTGCCTTGGGTGTTTGATGGGACAGTGTAGAGGGAGCTTTACTCTGTATCTAACCCGTGCTGTACCTGCCCTGGGAGTGTTTGATGGGACAGTGTAGAGGAGCTTTACTCTGTATCTAACCCGTGCTGTACCTGCCTGGGAGTGTTTGATGGGACAGTGTAGAGGGAGCTTTACTCTGTATCTAACCCGTGCTGTACCTGCCCTGGGAGTGTTTGATGGACAGTGTAGAGGGAGCTTTACTCTGTATCTAACCCGTGCTGTACCTGCCCTGGGAGTGTTTGATGGGACAGTGTAGAGGGAGCTTTACTCTGTATCTAACCCGTGCTGTACCTGCCCTGGGAGTGTTTGATGGGACAGTGTAGAGGAGCTTTACTCTGTATCTACCCGTGCTGTACTGCCCTGGGAGTGTTTGATGGGACAGTGTAGAGGGAGCTTTACTCTGTATCTAACCCGTGCTGTACCTGCCCTGGAGTGTTTGATGGGACAGTGTAGAGGGAGCTTTACTCTGTATCTAACCCGTGCTGTACCTGCCCTGGGAGTGTTTGATGGACAGTGTAGAGGGAGCTTTACTCTGTATCTAACCCGTGCTGTACCTGCCCTGGGAGTGTTTGATGGGACAGTGCAGAGGAGCTTTACTCTGTATCTAACCGTGCTGTACCTGCCCTGGGAGTGTTTGATGGGACAGTGTAGAGGGAGCTTTACTCTGTATCTAACCCGTGCTGTACCTGCCCTGGGAGTGTTTGATGGGACAGTGTAGAGGGAGCTTTACTCTGTATCTAACCCGTGCTGTACCTGCCCTGGGAGTGTTTGATGGGACAGTGTAGAGGGAGCTTTACTCTGTATCTAACCCGTGCTGTACCTGCCCTGGGAGTGTTTGATGGGACAGTGTAGAGGAGCTTTACTCTGTATCTAACCCGTGCTGTACCTGCCCTGGGAGTGTTTGATGGGACAGTGTAGAGGGAGCTTTACTCTGTTTCTAACCCGTGCTGTACCTGACCTGGGAATGTTTCATGGGACAGTGTAGAGGGAGAGCTTTACTCTGTATCTAACCCGTGCTGTACCTGCCCTGGGAGTGTTTGATGGGACAGTGTAGAGGGAGCTTTACTCTGTATCTAACCGTGCTGTACTGCCCTGGGAGTGTTTGATGGGACAGTGTAGAGGGAGCTTTACTCTGTATCTAACCCGTGCTGTACCTGCCCTGGGAGTGTTTGATGGGACAGTGTAGAGGGAGCTTTACTCTGTATCTAACCCGTGCTGTACCTGCCCTGGAGTGTTTGATGGACAGTGTAGAGGGAGCTTTACTCTGTATCTAACCCGTGCTGTACCTGCCCTGGGAGTGTTTGATGGGACAGTGTAGAGGGAGCTTTATCTGTATCTAACCCGTGCTGTACCTGCCCTGGGAGTGTTTGATGGGACAGTGTAGAGGGAGCTTTACTCTGTATCTAACCGTGCTGTACCTGCCCTGGGAGTGTTTGATGGACAGTGTAGAGGGAGCTTTACTCTGTATCTAACCCGTGCTGTACCTGCCCTGGGAGTGTTTGATGGGACAGTGTAGAGGGAGCTTTACTCTGTATCTAACCCATGCTGTACCTGCCCTGGGAGTGTTTGATGGGACAGTGTAGAGGGAGCTTTACTCTGTATCTAACCCGTGCTGTACCTGCCCTGGGAGTGTTTGATGGGACAGTGTAGAGGGAGCTTTACTCTGTATCTAACCCGTGCTGTACCTGCCCTGGGAGTGTTTGATGGGACAGTGTAGAGGGAGCTTTACTCTGTATCTAACCCGTGCTGTACCTGCCTGGGAGTGTTTGATGGGACAGTGTAGAGGGAGCTTTACTCTGTATCTAACCCGTGCTGTACCTGCCCTGGGAGTGTTTGATGGGACAGTGTAGAGGGAGCTTTACTCTGTATCTAACCGTGCTGTACCTGCCCTGGAGTGTTTGATGGGACAGTGTAGAGGGAGCTTTACTCTGTATCTAACCCGTGCTGTACCTGCCCTGGAGTGTTTGATGGGACAGTGTAGAGGAGCTTTACTCTGTATCTAACCCGTGCTGTACCTGCCTGGGAGTGTTTGATGGGACAGTGTAGAGGGAGCTTTACTCTGTATCTAACCCGTGCTGTACCTGCCCTGGGAGTGTTTGATGGACAGTGTAGAGGGAGCTTTACTCTGTATCTAACCCGTGCTGTACCTGCCCTGGAGTGTTTGATGGGACAGTGTAGAGGGAGCTTTACTCTGTATCTAACCCGTGCTGTACCTGCCTGTGAGTTGTGGGGACAGTGTAGAGGGAGCTTTACTCTGTATCTAACCCGTGCTGCCTGCCCTGGAGTGTTTGATGGGACAGTGTAGAGGGAGCTTTACTCTGTATCTAACCGTGCTGTACCTGCCCTGGGAGTGTTTGATGGGACAGTGTAGAGGGAGCTTTACTCTGTATTAACCCGTGCTGTCTGCCCTGGGAGTGTTTGATGGGACAGTGTAGAGGGAGCTTTACTCTGTATCTAACCGTGCTGTACCTGCCCTGGGAGTGTTTGATGGGACAGTGTAGAGGGAGCTTTACTCTGTATCTAACCCGTGCTGTACCTGCCCTGGAGTGTTTGATGGGACAGTGTAGAGGAGCTTTACTCTGTATCTAACCCGTGCTGTACCTGCCCTGGGAGTGTTTGATGGGACAGTGCAGAGGGAGCTTTACTCTGTATCTAACCCGTGCTGTACCTGCCCTGGGAGTGTTTGATGGGGACAATGTAGGAGGAACTTTACTCTGTATCTAACGCCATGCTGTACCTGCCCTCGGAGTGTTTGATGGGACAGTGTAGAGGGAGCTTTACTCTATATCTAACCCGTGCTGTACCTGCCCCTAGGAGTGTTTGATGGGACAGTGTAGAGGAGCTTTACTCTTATATAACCCTTACTGCACCTGCCCTGGGAGTGTTTGATGGTCATGATGCGGAGATGCCGGTGTTGGACTGGGGTGGACAAAATTGAGAGGTCGCACACACCAGGTTATAGTCCAACAGTTTTATTTGAAATCACAAGCTTTCGGAGCTATCGATTTGCTCCTTCACCTGAGGAAGGAGCAAATCGATAGCTCCGAAAGCTTGTGATTTCAAATAAAACTGTTGGACTATAACCTGGTGTTGTGCGACCTCTCAGTGTTTGATGGGACAGTGCAGAGGAAGCTTCATTCTGCAACTAACCGCGTGCTGTACCTGCCCTGGGAGTGTGTGATGGGACAGTGTAGAGGGAGATTCACTCTGTATCCACACCCGTGCTGTACCTGTCCTGGGAGTGTGTGATGGGACAGTGTAGAGGAGCTTTACTCTGTATCTAATCCGTGCCATACCTGCCCTGTGAGTGTTTAATGGGACAGTGTAGAGGGAGCTTTACTCTGTATCTAATCCGTGCTGTACCTGCTCTGCGAATTTTTGATGGGGAAGTTTAGAGGAAGCTTTAACTCTGTATCTAACCCGTGCTGTAGCTGCTCTGGGCGTGTTTGATGGAGACTGTGTAGAGTGGGCGTAACTCTGTATCTAACCCGTTTTGTACCTGCCCTGGGAGTGTGTGATGGGACAGTGTAGAGGGAGCTTTACTCTGTATCTAACCCCGTGCTGTACCTGCCCTGGGAGTGTTTGATGGGACAGTGTAGAGGGAGCTTTACTCTGTATCCAACCCCGTGCTGTACCTGCCTGGGAGTGTTTGATGGGACAGTGTAGAGGGAGCTTTACTCTGTATCTAACCCGTGCTGTACCTGCCCAGGGAGTGTGTGATGGGACAGTGTAGAGGGAGATTCACTCTGTATCTAACCCGTGCTGTACCTGTCCTGGGAGTGTGTGATGGGACAGTGTAGAGGGAAATTCACTCTGTATCTAACCCGTGCTGTACCTGCCCAGCGAATGTTTGATGCGACAGTTTTGAGGAAGCTTTACTCTGTATCTAAACAGTGCTGTTCCTGCCCTGGGAGTCTTTGATGGGACGGTGTTGAGGGAGCTTTAATCTGTGTCTAACCCGTGCTATACCTGCCCTGTGAGTTTTTAATGGGACAGTGTAAAGGGAGCTTTACTCTGTATCTAACCCGTGCTGTACCTGCCCTGCGAATGAATGACGGGCAAGTTTAGAGGAAGCTTTACTCTGTATCTAACCCGTGCTGTAGCTGCCCTGAGAGTGTTTGATGGGACAGTGTAGAGGGAGCTTTACTCTGTATTTCACCCGTGCTGTGCCTGTCCTTGGAGTTTTTGATGGGACAGTGTAGAGGGACATTTACTCTGTATCTAACCCGTGCTGTACCTCCCCTAGGAGTGTTTGACGGGACAGTGTAGAGGGAGCTTTACTCTGTATCTAACCCGTGCTGTACCTTCCCTGGGAGTGTTTGATGGGACAGTGTAGAGGGAGCTTTACTCTGTATCTCACCCCGTGCTGTACCTGTCCTGGGAGAGTTTGATGGGACAGTGTAGAGGGAGCTTTACTCTGGATCTAACCCATGCTGTAGCTGCCCTGGGAGTGATGGACGGGACAGTGCAGAGGGAGCTTTACTCTGTATCTAACCTGTGCTGTACCTGCCCTGGGAGTGTTTGATGGGGACAATGTAGAGGAAACTTTACTCTGTATCTAACGCCATGCTGTACCTGCCCTCGGAGTGTTTGATGGGACAGTGTAGAGGGAGCTTTACTCTATATCTAACCCGTGCTGTACCTGCCCTGGGAGTGTTTGACGGGACAGTGTTGAGGGAGGTTTACTCTGTATCTAATACGTGCTGTACCTGCCCTGGGAGTGTTTGATGGAGACAGTGTCGAGGGAGATTCACTCTGTATCTCACCCGTGCTGTACCTGTCCTGGGAGTGTTTGATGAGACAGTGTAGAGGGAGCTTTACTCTGTTTCTCACCCGTGCTGTACCTGCCCTGGGAGTGTTTGATGAGACAGTGTAGAGGGAGCTTTACTCTGTATCTAATCCGTGCCATACCTGCCCTTTGAGTGTTTAATGGGACAGTGTAGAGGGAGCTTTACTCTGTATCTAATCCGTGCTGTACCTGCTCTGCGAATTTTTGATGGGGAAGTTTAGAGGAAGCTTTACTCTGTATCTAACCCGTGCTGTAGCTGCCCTGGGAGTGTTTGATGGAGACTGCGTAGAGTGAGCCTAACTCTGTATCTAACCCGTTTTGTACCTGCCCTGGGAGTGTGTGATGGGACAGTGTAGAGGGAGCTTTACTCTGTATCTAACCCCGTGCTGTACCTGCCCTGGGAGTGTTTGATGGGACAGTGTAGAGGGAGCTTTACTCTGTATCCAACCCCGTGCTGTACCTGCCTGGGAGTGTTTGATGGGACAGTGTAGAGGGAGCTTTACTCTGTATCTAACCCGTGCTGTACCTGCCCAGGGAGTGTGTGATGGGACAGTGTAGAGGGAGATTCACTCTGTATCTAACCCGTGCTGTACCTGTCCTGGGAGTGTGTGATGGGACAGTGTAGAGGGAAATTCACTCTGTATCTAACCCGTGCTGTACCTGCCCAGCGAATGTTTGATGCGACAGTTTTGAGGAAGCTTTACTCTGTATCTAAACATGTGCTGTTCCTGCCCTGGGAGTCTTTGATGGGACGGTGTTGAGGGAGCTTTAATCTGTGTCTAACCCGTGCTATACCTGCCCTGTGAGTGTTTAATGGGACAGTATAAAGGGAGCTTTACTCTGTATCTAACCCGTGCTGTACCTGCCCTGCGAATGATTGACGGGCAAGTTTAGAGGAAGCTTTACTCTGTATCTAACCCGTGCTGTAGCTGCCCTGAGAGTGTTTGATGGAGACAGTGTTGAGGGAGCTTTACTCTGTGTCTAAGCCATGTAGTACCTGCCCTGGGAGTGTGTGATGGGACAGTGTAGAGGGAGCTTTACTCTGTATCTGACCCCGTGCTGTACCTGCCCCGGGAGTGTTTGATGGGACAGTGTAGAGGGAGCTTTACTCTGTATCGAACCCAGTGCTGCACCTGCCCAGTGAGTGTTTCATGCGACAGTTCAGAGGGAGTTTTACTCTGTATCTAACCCATTCTGTACCTGCCATGGGCCTGTTTGATGGGACGGTGTAGAGGGAGCTTTACTCTGTATCTAACCCAGTGCTGTACCTGCCCTGGGAGTGTTTGATGTGGACAATGTAGAGGGAGCTTTACTCTGTATCTAACCCATGCTGTACCTGCTTTGGGAGTGTTTGACGGGACAGTGCAGAGGGAGCTTTACTCTGTATCTAACCCGTGCTGTACCTGCATTGGGTGTTTTTGATGGGACAGTATAGAGGGAGCTTTATTCTGTAACTAACCCCATGCTGTACCTGCCCAGGGAGTGCGTGATGGGA
The DNA here is from genome assembly GCA_030390025.1 of Squalus acanthias. Taxonomy (NCBI): domain Eukaryota; kingdom Metazoa; phylum Chordata; class Chondrichthyes; order Squaliformes; family Squalidae; genus Squalus; species Squalus acanthias. The sequence continues at coordinate 39,276 of JASTWF010001922.1, read as the reverse complement.
CAGTGTAGAGGGAGCTTTACTCTTATCTACCCCGTGCTGTACCTGCCCTGGGAGTGTTTGATGGGGACAGTGTAGAGGGAGCTTTACTCTGTATCTAACCCGTGCTGTACCTGCCCAGGGAGTGTGTGATGGGACAGTGTAGAGGGAGCTTTACTCTGTATCTAAACCGTGCTGTACCTGCCCTGGGAGTGTTTGATGGGACAGTGTAGAGGGAGCTTTACTCTTATCTACCCCGTGCTGTACCTGCCCTGGGAGTGTTTAATGGGACAGTGTAGAGGGAGCTTTACTCTGTATCTAACCCGTGCTGTACCTGCCCAGGAAGTGTTTGATGGGACTGTGTAGAGGGAGATTTACTCTGTATCTAACCCCGTGCTGTACCTGCCATGGGAGTGTTTGATGAGACAGTGTAGAGGGAGCTTTACTCTGTATCTAACCCGTGCTGTACCTGCCCTGCGAATGATTGACGGGCAAGTTTAGAGGAAGCTTTACTCTGTATCTAACCCGTGCTGTAGCTGCCCTGAGAGTGTTTGATGGAGACAGTGTAGAGGGAGCTTTACTCTGTATCTAACCCGTGCTGTACCTGCCCTGGGAGTGTTTGATGGGACAGTGTAGAGGCAACTTTACTCTGTATCTAACCCGTGCTGTACCTGCCCTGGGAGTGTTTGATGGGACAGTGTAAAGGGAGCTTTACTCTGTATCTAGCCCGTGCTGTACCTGCCCTGGGAGTGTTTGGGACAATATAGAGTGAGCTTTACTCTGTATCTAACCCGTGCTGTACCTGCCCTGGGAGTGTTTGATGGGACAGTGTAGAGGGAGCTTTACTCTGTATCTAACCCCGTGCTGTACCTGCCCTGGGAGTGTTTGATGGGACAGTGTAGAGGGAGCTTTACTCTGTATCTAACCCGTGCTGTACCTGCCCTGGAGTGTTTGATGGGACAGTGTAGAGGGAGCTTTACTCTGTATCTAACCCCGTGCTGTACCTGCCCTGGGAGTGTTTGATGGGACAGTGTAGAGGGAGCTTTACTCTGTATCTAACCCCGTGCTGTACCTGCCCTGGGAGTGTTTGATGGGACAGTGTAGAGGGAGCTTTACTCTGTATCTAACCCCGTGCTGTACCTGCCCTGGGAGTGTTTGGTGGGACAGTGTAGAGGGAGCTTTACACTGTATCTAACCCCGTGCTGTACCTGCCCTGGGAGTGTTTGATGGGACAGTGTAGAGGGAGATTTACTCTGTATCTAACCCGTGCTGTACCTGCCCTGGGAGTGTTTGATGGGACAGTGTAGAGGCAACTTTACTCTGTATCTAACCCGTGCTGTACCTGCCCTGGGAGTGTTTGATGGGACAGTGTAAAGGGAGCTTTACTCTGTATCTAGCCCGTGCTGTACCTGCCCTGGGAGTGTTTGGGACAATATAGAGTGAGCTTTACTCTGTATCTAACCCGTGCTGTACCTGCCCTGGGAGTGTTTGATGGGACAGTGTAGAGGGAGCTTTACTCTGTATCTAACCCGTGCTGTACCTGCCCTGGGAGTGTTTGATGGGACAGTGTAGAGGGAGCTTTACTCTGTATCTAACCCGTGCTGTACCTGCCCTGGGAGTGTTTGATGGGACAGTGTAGAGGGAGCTTTACTCTGTATCTAACCCGTGCTGTACCTGCCCTGGGAGTGTTTGATGGGACAGTGTAGAGGGAGCTTACTCTGTATCTAACCCGTGCTGTACCTGCCCTGGGAGTGTTTGATGGGACAGTGTAGAGGGAGCTTTACTCTGTATCTAACCCCGTGCTGTACCTGCCCTGGGAGTGTTTGATGGACAGTGTAGAGGGAGCTTTACTCTGTATCTAACCCCGTGCTGTACCTGCCCTGGGAGTGTTTGATGGGACAGTGTAGAGGGAGCTTTACTCTGTATCTAACCCCGTGCTGTACCTGCCCTGGGAGTGTTTGGTGGGACAGTGTAGAGGGAGCTTTACACTGTATCTAACCCCGTGCTGTACCTGCCCTGGGAGTGTTTGATGGGACAGTGTAGAGGGAGCTTTACTCTGTATCTAACCCGTGCTGTACCTGCCCAGGAGTGTGTGATGGGACAGTGTAGAGGGAGCTTTACTCTGTATCTAAACCGTGCTGTACCTGCCCAGGGAGTGTGTGATGGGACAGTGTAGAGGGAGCTTTACTCTGTATCTAAACCGTGCTGTACCTGCCCTGGGAGTGTTTGATGGGACAGTGTAGAGGGAGCTTTACTCTTATCTACCCCGTGCTGTACCTGCCCTGGGAGTGTTTGATGGGACAGTGTAGAGGGAGCTTTACTCTGTATCTAACCCGTGCTGTACCTGCCCAGGGAGTGTGTGATGGGACAGTGTAGAGGGAGCTTTACTCTGTATCTAAACCGTGCTGTACCTGCCCTGGGAGTGTTTGATGGGACAGTGTAGAGGGAGCTTTACTCTTATCTACCCCGTGCTGTACCTGCCCTGGGAGTGTTTGATGGGACAGTGTAGAGGGAGCTTTACTCTGTATCTAACCCCGTGCTGTACCTGCCCTGGGAGTGTTTGATGGGACTGTGTAGAGGGAGATTTACTCTGTATCTAACCCCGTGCTGTACCTGCCCAGGAAGTGTTTGATGGGACTGTGTAGGGGGAGCTTTACTCTGTATCTAACCCGTGCTGTACCTGCCCAGGAAGTGTTTGATGGGACTGTGTAGAGGGAGATTTACTCTGTATCTAACCCCGTGCTGTACCTGCCATGGGAGTGTTTGATGAGACAGTGTAGAGGGAGCTTTACTCTGTATCTAACCCGTGCTGTACCTGCCCTGCGAATGATTGACGGGCAAGTTTAGAGGGAGCTTTACTCTGTATCTAACCCGTGCTGTAGCTGCCCTGAGAGTGTTTGATGGAGACAGTGTAGAGGGAGATTTACTCTGTATCTAACCCGTGCTGTACCTGCCCTGGGAGTGTTTGATGGGAAGCAAGTGTGTGTTCACAATGCAAATTTGATCCATATCTTTGATGCAATGGATTTTATTTGCAGTGATTATCTGTCACGCTTTCTGCTCCTTTGAGCTATTGGCACTGAATGAGATCCCCGCCTTCGGCAATCAGCCAGAGCTGTCCCAGATCTGTGGTCACGTGCTTGAACGTTTTTCCGCCGATGTTCATGTTGGTCCAAACTGTCCCAGTTGGTGAAGTATCGCTGATCCCGTCTCTGCAAAATGAAAAGACCAGATTGAACGACGCTGTTCCAAACGCTCCCGCAGTCATCCTCGCAGCTTCCACCCTCCGTAAACAAAACTCTGCTGCCCCGTGTCCTAACTCGCACCAAGTCCCGTTCACCCATCGCCCCCTGTGCTCGCCCACCTACATTGGCTCCCAGTCTGGCAACGCCTCGTTTTTAACATTCTCATCCTTGTGTTCAAATCGCCTCCTCGGCCCCCTCCCTATCTCTGTAACGTTCTCCAGCCCCTACAACCCTCCGTGATCTCTGTGCTCGTCCAATTCTGGCCTCTTGCGCATCCCCCGATTTCCATCGCTCCACCATTGGCGGCCGTGCCTTCAGCCGCCTGGGCCCCGAGCTCTGGAATACCCTCCCTAAACCTCTCCGCCTCTCTCTCCTCCTTTAAGACGCTCCTTAAAACCGACCTCTTTGACCAAACTTTTGGTCACCAGCCTTGGCGCTTTACCACGTTAAAGGCGCTGTGTAAGTGCGAGATGTTGTTGTGCGAAGCCTGGAACCGTACCTGCGATAGAGCTGGCCACGATCGTTTACTCCGTAGACACTCCCATCTGTCCCAACCTCGATCATTGCAAGTTTACCAGCTACCCTCACCCAACCTGTCCCAGCACATGCACTTGGGGTCACACCAGATCGGAAATAGATGTTATTGAATGAACTGACCCCCCAGCACCCTTCTGGCCCGCAGGAGTAATATTTCAATCCGCCTTCCAATTTGTTGTAGACAGGGCTGTCGTAAGAGGCAGCATTAATCGCCTCATGCTGTTCGACACAATAGATGTTGTCATTCATGGTAACTCCGCTCACAAAACGATCTCCGCCGGCATCAATCTGCTGGAGCTGGCCTGTTGAGAAAGAGAATAAGTTGGACATTAAGTCAGGAACTGGGGTTGTTCTCCTTGGAGCAGAGAAGGTTAAGGGGAGATTTAATTGAGGTGTTCAAAATCATGACGGGTTTTGTTCGAGTTTCCAGTGGCAGACGGGTCGGTAACCCAGAGGACACAGATTGAAGATAATCGGCAAAAGAACCAGAGGGGGAGATAAGGGGAATGTTTTTTACGCAGCGAGTTGTTGTGATCTGGAACGCGCTGCCTGAAAGGGCGGTGGAAGCAGATTCAATAGTAACTTTCAAAATGGAATTGGATCAATACTAGAAGGAAATAAATGTGCAGGGCTCTGGGGGAAAGAATCTTATCTCATTGAAATGTATGAGATTCTGAGGGGGATTGACAGGGTAGATGCTGAGAGGCTGTTTCCCCCTGGCTGGAGATTCTAGAACCAGGGGTCACAGTCTCAGGATAAGGAATCGGCCATTTAGGACTGAGATGAGGAGGAATTTCTTCACTCAGAGGGTGGTGAATCTTTGAATTCTCTACCGCAAAGGGTGTGGAGGCTCAGTCGTTGAGTATATTCAAGACAGAGATCGATAGATTTTTGCACTCTAGGGAAATCAAGGGATATGGAGATCGGGCGGGAAGGTGGAGTTGAGGTGGAGGATCAGCCGTGATCTTATTGAATGGCGGAGCAGGCTCGAGGGGTCGTAAGGCCTACTCCTGCTCCTATTTCTTATGCTCACCTCCAGCCTTATTGAACTCTGACACCAATATTGCTCTTAAACCCACATTGCTCCCAAGCCAAGTAACCGTCTTGCACCATTGTGCCTTACCCCAAGCGACGTGTACTCAAACGAAACAGCGGCTTCGTAAAAAGAAAAATATATGTTGGCGAATGGAATTGCAAATCTAAAAGAACTAGGGGTAAAAATTCACTTGGTTGCGCCACCCGTTAGCGCCTTAAGAGGGCGCTAATGGGGCGCAAAGCCGCTAACGCCCGGGCGCAGCGATGTTTGCGCCGCTCGAGAACTTAACTTGAGATTGTGCGGCGGCGCTAAAACTTACCGCTGCGACCACCTGCGCGCGCAGATTGTGACGTCATTCCATGGTGCAACGCCCTTGGGGCGCCCCGTAGCGGAAATTGAGTCGCGCCCCCTGCCTTACCGCCTGGCGCTTCCAACAACCAGAAGACTGGAACGCTATCAATCGCTGTGGGGCTGGGGGGGGCGCTATTTAAAGGGGGCCTCTTCCTGTCTTTTATTGTTGGTGGCATTTTTGAACTACGCATTCTGAGAGAGAGAGGGAGAGACTTCTGGAGAGATTCAACGTTGTGTGAAGGAGTTTTGGGTACTGAGCAGCACTTTGCAGGTTCATTTTGATTTGCCATTCCTTGTATCGATTTAGCAGAGACCGTGGGAGCTGCACTCTGAGCTCTTTGCCTGGTGCTCTCCATTGTTCTTTCCAGCACATTTGATGTGCAAGTCTCTCCAGGCCGAGATTCAAGGCAGCAATGAACAGGATGTGGATGGAAAGCAAGATTAACCATCCCCTTTAAGAACTGGCCCGTGCCATTGTGTGTGTGTTCCATTGCTGACTGACATTACATGAGCTTCGCCAGCGCTCCGAGTTAGCGCCTCACTGCTCGGCCTTTGCGCCTTAAGAGAGGTGTGCAGCGCCTGCTTTAGCGCTCCACTCACCTCCCGGGGCGGTAAAAGTGAAGTTTCCCGTCAGTGCCGATAATTAGCGCCAGGCGCTAATATTTGCATCCGGACGATATTTGCGCCCCAAATGGGGCGCGACCTAATTTCTACCCCCTAAATTCTCCACGTTTTTTGTTCATTGGATCTCAGTAACTTCCAGATGTTGGGTTTCCTTACCAGCCATGATGGCCCAGGATCCGCCCAGCATTCTATAAATGGTGTGACCGTCATCGACTCCCCAAACTCCAGCGGGGCCCACGGTCACGTGCGCAAGATGCCCGGGAACGACCTGCCAGGTGTCTCCGTGTCTGGTGTAAATCATTCCATTATCATTCACTCCGAAGACCTGCCCATTCCCGGCATCGATTTGCTTGAGCTTTCCCTCTATCCGATGGCAGACCAGGGCTGGAAGAGAAAGAGACGTCATACCTGAGCAATTTGGGATCACAAATCATCTGCAAAGTATTTACGGGACGGAAACAGGCCATTCGGCCCAACTGGTCCGTGCCGGTGTTTGTGCTCCACCCGAGATTCCTCCCACCCCTCCTCATCTCACCCCATCAGCATCTCCCTCTTTACCTTTCTCCCTCATGTGCTCCCCCTGAAATGTATCTCTGCTCTTCGCCTCAACCACTCCCTGTGGTAGCGAGATCCACATTCTCACCACTCTCTGGGTAAAGAAGTTTCTCCTGAATTCCCGATTGGATTTATTAGTGACTATCTTATATTGATGGCTCCTAGTTCTGGTCTCCCCCACAAGTGGAAACATCTTCTCTAGGTCTAGAAACCTCAAAATCCGTTTTATAGGATATACATAGGATGTACGGCACAGAAACAGACCATTCGGCCCAACCAGTCCATGCCGGCGTTTATGCTCCACTCGAGCCTCCTCCCGTCTTTCCTCATCTAAATCTATCAGCGTAACCCTCTATTCCCTTCTCCCTCATATGCTTGTCCAGCCTCCCCTTAAATGCATCTCTGCTCTTCGCCTCAACCACTCCCTGTGGTAGCGAGTTCCCCATTCTCACCACTCTCTGGGTAAAGAAGTTTCTCCTGAATTCCCGATTGGATTTCTTGCTGACTATCTTATATTGATGGCCTCTGGTTATGCTCTTCCCCACAAGTGGAAACATTCTCTCTGTATCCACTCTATCAAAACCTTTCCTCATTTTAAAGACCTCCATTAGGTCACCCCTCGGCCCTCTTTCAAGAGCCAAGTTTCCTGCCTATCGTTTCCATCCCTCTCCCTGGCAACTGGCTGAAGCTGAGCCGAACCGTTGCCAGCCATGGTGTTAAACATTTCTCAAAACGGGTGCAATTTTAGAATCAGAGAATCATAGAATGGTTGCAGCACAGAAGGAGGCCATTCGGCCCGTCGAGCCCGTGCCGGCTCTCTGCAAGAGCACTTCAGCTAGTCCCACTCTCCCGCCCTTTCCCCGTAGCCATGCAAATTATTTTCCCACAGATACTGATCCAATTCCCTTTTGAAAGCCACGATTGAATCTGCCTCCACCACCCTTTCAGGCAGAACATTCCAGATCCTCACCATTCGCTGCGTAAAAAAGTTTTTCCTCATGTCGCCTTTGGTTGTTCTGCCAATCACCTTCAATCTGTGTCCTCTGGTTCTCCACCCTTCCGCCAATGGGAACAGTTTCTCGCTATCTACTCTGTCCAGACCCCTCATGATCATCTCAACCTTCTTTACTCCAAGGAGAACAACCCCAGCTCCTCCAGTCTCTCCACATAACTGAAGTCCCTCATCCCTGGAACCATTCTCGTCAATCTTTTCTGCACCCTCTCTAAGACCGCAATTTGTGGCTGGGTTGCCGATTGTGCCCAAAGTGGAAACTCTACCCCATGGTTTCCTGTTCTCAAAAGGAAAGGGCCCTATGGAAATGCAATTTCTTTCTTTCTATCTCACCAGATAAAGTCAGCGATTTGAAAAGGAAGAATCCTGCGATGCTGATTGAATCAGAGAAGCAATCGTTTCCCTTCTGAGGTGACTGGGCTGTGGTGGGGAGCTGCTCCCTCCGTCAGTCACAATGTGAAAACACTGATTGATCAGCGGGGAAGGGACTGAAGTTCAGCGGACTGTGTAATTCCCATCAATATCAGAGCTCGCAATCCGTAGCACCCGGTTACCGGAGATCAGTGAAGAGTAGCACTCACCCAAGGAACCTCCCGAGAGGGCCAGCAGCAGAAAGATGTGAGCTTGCATTGTCTTCTGGTGTCTAGTGTGTGGGGAGGAACCTTCTGCAGCTTAATATCCCAACATGAGCCCGTGGGCGTTTGCGTAATGGGAAGATTGATTAGTGGCTCGTTAAAGACTCCCTGCAATCGCATCCAATCATTGGCCACCACAGCTCTGAAAAAACCCTCCCCTGTAGGGTCTCCTGGTGTTTGGTCATCGACCTCACTGTCACGGTGATAGAACGATGGAGCAAGTTCTGGACCCAGTTTGTAATTGTTAATAGAAACATAGAAACATAGAAACATAGAATCTAGGAGTAGGAGTAGGCCATTCGGCCCGTCGAGCCTGCTCCACCATTCAATACGATCATGGCTGATCATCCAAATCCAATACCCTGTCCCTGCTTTAATCCCCACAGTACACATATCCCACCCTACCACCGTAACCCCACGTATTTAATTCCCCCTAACATTATCCCATCCTATCCCCATAACCCCACATATTTAATCCCCCCCTAACACTAAGGGTCAATTTATCATAGCCAAATCAACCTAACCCGCACATTTTTGGACTGTAGCTGATCAGAAGTGGCCCTGACCCCTTGCTGTCCCAATGCTTTCTCTGTTTGGAGGCTTTAGGGTTGTGCTTTATTCTTGAGACGGCCTCTGCCTCAGCTCATCCGCTGCTGAAACCCTCACCTGTGTCACCTCCAGACCCGACTATTGCAACGCTCTCCTGGCCGACCTCCCACCCTCCGTAAACTGAGCTCCTCCAAAACTCCGCTGCCCCGGTGTGCTAACTCCCGTTCACCCATCACCCGCTGTGCTAACTGACCTACATTGGCTCCCGGTCCGGCAATAGGTCGATTTTAAAATCCCCATCCTTGTGTTCAAATCCCTCCATGGCCTCCTCGCCCCTCCTCCCTATCTCTGTAACCTCCTCCAGCCCCTCTCCCTATCTCTGTGACCTCCTCCAGCCCCTCTCCCTATCTCTAACCTCCCCCAGCCCCTACAACCCTCCCTATATCTGTAACTTCCTCCAGCCCCTACAACCCTCCCTATCTCTGTAACCTCCTCCAGCCCTACAACCCTCCCTATCTCTGTAACCTCCTCCAGCCCCCTACAACCCTCCCTATCTCTGTAACCTCCTCCAGCCCCTACAACCCTCCCTATCTCTGTAACCTCCTCCAGCCCCTACAACCCTCCCTATCTCTGTAACCTCCTCCAGCCCCTCTCCCTATCTCTGTAACCTCCTCGCACCCTCCTCCCTATCTCTGTAACCTCCTCCAGCCCCTACACCCCACCCTATCTCTGTAACCTCCTCCAGCCCCCTACAACCGTCCCTATCTCTGTAACCTCCTCCAGCCCCTACAACCCTCCCTATCTCTGTAACTTCCTCCAGCCCCTACAACCCTCCCTATCTCTGTAACCTCCTCCAGCCCCTACAACCCTCCCTATCACTGTAACCTCCTCCAGCCCCTACAACCCTCCCTATCACTGTAACCTTCTCCAGCCCCCTACAACCCTCCCAATCTCTGTAACCTCCTCGCCCGCCCTCCCTATCTCTGTAACCTCCTCCAGCCCCGACAACCCTCCGAGATCTCTGCGCTCCTCCAATTCCGGCCTCTTGCACATGCCCTGATTTCCATCGCTCCACCCCATCAGCATCTCCCTCTTTACCTTTCTCCCTCATGTGCTTCCCTTGAATGCATCTCTGCTCTTCGCCTCAACCATTCCCTGTGGTAGCGAGTTCCCCATTCTCACCACTCTCTGGGTAAAGAAGTTTCTCCTGAATTCCCTATTGGATTTATTAGTGACTGTCTTATATTGATGGCCCCTAGTTCTGGTCTCCCCCACACAAGTGGAAACATCTTCTCTAGGTCTAGAAACCACAAAATCCGTGTGCAATTTTGGCCACAATATGTGCCCGGGTTGCCGATTGCCCCCAAAGTGGAAACTCTTTCAGCGGACTGTGAATCCCCTTCAATGTCAGAGCTCGCAATCTGCAACACCCAGTTACCAGAGATCAGTGAAGAGTAGCACTCACCCAAGGAGCCTCCCGAGAGGGCCCTGCAGCAGAAAGATGTGAGCTTGCATTGTCTTCTGGTGTCAAGTGTGTGGTGAGGAACCTTCCTGTTGTTGGAGCTGCACTCATCCAGGCAAGTGGAGAGTATTCCATCACACTCCTGACTTGTGCCTTGTAGATGGTGGAAAGGCTTTGGGGAGTCAGGAGGTGAGACATTCGCCACAGAATACCCAGCCTCTGACCTGCTCTTGTTGCCACAGTATTTATGTGGCTGGTCCAGTTAAGTTTCTGATCAATGGTGATCCCAGGATGTTGATGGTGGGGGATTTGGTGATGGTAATGCCGTTGAATATCAAGGGGGCGGTGGTTAGACTCTCGCTTGTTGGAGATAGCCATTGCCTGGCACTTCTGTGGTGCGAATGTTACCTGCCACTTATCAGCCCAAGCCTGAACGTCGTCCAGGTCTTGTTGCATGCGGGCATGGACTGCTTCATTATGTGAGGAGTTGTGAATGGCGCTGAACACTGTGCAGTCATCAGCGAACATCCCCATTTCTGACCTTATGTTGGGGGGAAGGTCATTGATGAAGCAGCAGGTATAACCGGACAACAGGGGGGCGGGATTGGAGAGCAGTCGGTCGTCATAGTTACAGAGCCGTGGGAGGGGAGCGCTGCCGATCCTCGTGCCTACGCAGAACATTTAATTTAAGTAGAATTACATTTACACCTGCCCTGCTCATCGATAATATCATAAATTGGTCCTTCAAGGGGCCCCTCATTAACATATTTAAAGGGCCATGGCGCCTAAATGGTGAGAGATTGCAGAGCTCTGAGATGCAGAGGGATCTGGGTGTCCTAGTGCATGAATCGCAAAAGGTTAGTATGCAGGTACAACAAGTAATTAGGAAAGCTAATCGAATGTTATTGTTTATTGTGAGGGGAATTGAATACAAAAGTAGGGAGGCTATGCTTCAGTTATCCAGGGCATTGGTGAGCCCACATCTGGAGTACTGTGTACAGTATTGGTCTCCTTATTTAAGGAAGGATGTAAATGCGTCGGAAGCAGTTCAGAGAAGGTTGACGAGACTAATACCTGGAATGGGCGGGTTGTCTTATGAGGAAAGGTTGGACAGGCTAGGCTTGTATCCGCTGGAGTTTAGAAGAGTAAGAGGTGACTTGATTGAAACATATAAGATCCTGAGGGGTCTGGACAGGGTGGATGTGGAGAGGAGGTTTCCTCCTGTGGGAGAATCTAGAACTAGGGGTCACTGTTTAAAAATAAGGGGTCGCCCATTTAAGACAGAGATGAGGAGAAATTTTTTCTCATAGAGGGTCGTGAGTCTTTGGAACTCTCTTCCTCAGAGGGCGGTGAGGATGCCTTTGCCCAATTAGTTTCCCCATCAGTAAATGGGAGAAAGAATGTCAGTGACTCCAGTCTGGAATTCTTCACTAATGGACTGTCTGGGACTAGCTTGTGGTCACAGGCCTCAATCCTTACCACCAGTAATACTGATGGTGCAATCTCAGGTAGGTAAAGGAGGCTGAGAGACTCGGGCAGAGTCACAGAGCCAGGTGTCCCGGTCTCAGTTCGTGTCGTCCACACTTATCCCAGCGTTCCAAGTGAGCATTGTTTGGAGTCTGGGTGATGCGGAGGTGGTCGAATCAGGGAATCGTACCGCACAGGAGGAGGCCATTCGGTCCATCGTGCCTGTGCCCGCTCTTTGAAAGAGCTCTCCAATTAGCTCCAATCCCCCCTGCTCTTTCCCCCGTAGCCTGCAAATTTGTCCTCTTCAAGTATTTATCCAATTCCCCTTTTGAAAGTTACTATTGAATCTGCTTCCACCGCCCTTTCAGGAAGCGCGTTCCAGACCACAACAACTCGCTGCGTAAATAAACTGCTCCTCATCCCCCAATTATCTTCAATCTGTGTCCTCTGGTTACCGACCCTCCTGCCACTGGAAACAGTTTCTCCTCATCTGCTCCATCAAAATCTTTCGTAATTTTGAACGCCTCCTTTAAATCTCCCCTTAACCTTCTCTGCTCTAAGGAGAACAACCCCAGCTTCTCCAGTCTCTCCACGTCACTGAAGTCCCTCATCCCTGGAACCGTTCTGGTAAACCTCCTCCGCCCCGCCTCTCCAAGGCCTTGACATCCTTCCTAAAGTGCGGTGCCCAGAATTGGCCACAATACTCCAGCTGAACCAGTGATTTATAAAGGTCAGAGGGGTTTGACATCCCGTCTTTATGCCTCTGTGCGTTTGGTTTTATGGATCCTGAGCTCAGGGGAATCTTGAATTTACTGTAGGCGCATGTTGCGAAACTGTCTTACAACTATCAGCAAAGGCTGGGGCTCTTTTCTCTAGAAAAGAGAAGGCCGAGGGGCTGAACTGATAGAGGTCTTTAAGATTATGAAAGGGTTCGATGGGGTAGGCGTGCAGAAGATGTTTCCACTTGTGGGGGGAAACCAGAACGAGGGGCCATCGATATGAAAGCCAGACTCAATGACCAGATACTTCCTAACCTCCCCATCGCTAGTCGTATGATCGCCTGTGAGAGGCAAAAACCACAGAGAAATCAGCCCAGGGCCGATAAGGGGAACAAATACTCTCTAAAATTCCTCTCCGCCCGCTCTCAGGCAAGATCACATGAGAGGGCTGTCCTATGAGCAGAGATTGAGTAGATTGGGCCTATACTCTCTGGAGTTTAGAAGAATGAGAGGCGATCTCATTGAAACGTGTAAGATTCTGAGGGGGATTGACAGGGTAGATGCTGAGAGGTTGTTTCCCCCTGGCTGGAGAGTCTAGAACCAGGGGTCACAGTCTCAGGATAAGGGGTCGGCCATTTAGGACTGAGATGAGGAGGAATTTCTTCACTCAGAGGGCGGTGAATCTTTGGAATTCTCTACCCCAGAGGGCTGTGGAGGCTCAGTCGTTGAGTATATTGAAGACTGAGATCGATAGATTGTTGGACTCTAGGGGACTCAAGGGGTATGGAGATAGTGGAGATGAGGTCGAAGATCAGCCATGATCTCATTGAATGGCTCGAGGGGCCGAATGGCCGACTCCTGCTCCTATTTATTATGTTCTTTCGGGAGCAAGGTGGAAAATTGCAAATGCCAGACTGTGGCCGTCAGTCAGTTTCCAAGAGTCTTCCTGAATCTTATCAGGCGCTTTCGTTTAATAAGCCGTCGCATTACACAATGCTCGTCATTCTGAACTAAAAAAAGGAATATAAACTTTATTGACAGGGTACCAAGATCAAAAGAACCTGCTGTTCATTACCCTTTCCGACAGCCATTTTAACAGAAGGGTTCATTTATTCAAAAATCCTCCAGTAAATTAGTAAGTAAAAGACAGGCTGGCATTTCTCCAGCGCCTTTCAGCACCTCAGGACGTCCCAAAGCGCTTCACAGTCAATGAAGTACTTTTTGAAGTGTGGTCACTGTTGTAATGTAGGAAACATGGCAGCCAATTTGTGCACAGCAAGATCCCACAAACAGCAATGTGATAATGACCCAGATCATCTGTTTGGCCCCAGGACACCGGGGAGAACTCCCCCTGCTCTTCTTCCAAATAGTGGCCATGGGATCTTTTACGTCCACCTGAGAGAGCAGACGTGGCCTCGGTTTAACGTCTCATCTGATAGACGGCACTTCCGACAGTGCGGCGCTCCCTCAGTACTGCCCCTCCGACAGTGCGGCGCTCCCTCAGTACTGCCCCTCCGACAGTGCGGCGCTCCCTCAGTACTGCCCCTCCGACAGTGCGGCGCTCCCTCAGTACTGCCCCTCCGACAGTGCGGCGCTCCCTCAGTACTGCCCCTCCGACAGTGCAACGCTCCCTCAGTACTGCCCCTCTGACAGTGCGGCGCTCCCTCAGTACTGCCCCTCCGACAGTGCGGCGCTCCCTCAGTACTGCCCCTCCGACAGTGCAGCGCTCCCTCAGTACTGCCCCTCCGACAGTGCGGCGCTCCCTCAGTACTGCCCCTCTGACAGTGCGGTGCTCCCTCAGTACCGCCCCTCCGACAGTGCGGCGCTCCCTCAGTACTGCACTGGAGTGTTAGCCTAGCTTTATGTGCACAAGTCCCTGGAGTGGGACTTGAACCCACAACCTTTTGATTCAGAAGCGAGTGTGCTACCCACTGACACACGGAGAAATATAAGGAGATATTAGTGCAGGCGACCCTAAGGTTAGTCAAAGAGGTGTGTTCTAAGAAGTGTCTTAAAGGAGGAGAGAGAGAGGTGGAGAGGTTTAGGGAGGGATTTCCAGAGCTCGGGGCCCAGGCGGCTATAGGCACGGCCGCCAATGGTGGAGCGATAGAAATGGGGGGATGCTCAAGAGGCCAGAATTGGAGAAGCGCAGAGATCTGGGAGCGTTGTAGGGGGTTGGAGGAGTTTACAGAGATCTGGGAGCGTTGTAGGGGCTGGAGGAGGTTACAGAGATAGGGAGGGGCGAGGAGGTCACGGAGGGATTTGATGAATGTAAGTAAACAATTTTTATTTTGAATGAGCTGTAGGGGGGGGAGTCTGAGTCAGGATCATTGACAGCAAACCTCAGAAGGGAGTGTGGGCGAGGAGTCACTCTCAGAAACCAAACCTTCCTCTAATAGATGCTGACCAACATGCTTTTGGCTGCTGCTCAAACACGTCAAGCACCTGAGGGGCGAATTAACTATTGCCAGTGATGCAGAAGAAGCTCTTAACGTGTTTGTACGACATTCTTCTGGCTGCTACGACATTCCTTGTGTCAGCCGAGGCTCAGTGCGTAGCACTCTCCCGCCTCTGAGCTAGATGGTCCTGGGTTCCTAGCCCCACTCCAGAGACTTGAGCACAGAATCCAGATCGACACTCCCAGCGTAGTACTGAGGGAGCTCCGCACTGTCGGAGGGGCGGGACTGAGGGAGCGCCGCACTGTGGGAGGAGCAGTACTGAGGGAGCGCCGCACTGTTGGAGGGGCAGTACTGAGGGAGCGCCGCACTGTCAGAGGGTCAGTACTGAGGGAGCGCCGCACTGTGGGAGGGGCAGTACTGAGGGAGCGCCGCACTGTTGGAGGGGCAGTACTGAGGGAGCGCCGCACTGTCGGAGGGTCAGTACTGAGGGAGCGCCGCACTGTGGGAGGGGCAGTACTGAGGGAGCGCCGCACTGTCGAAGGGTCAGTACTGAGGGAGCGCCGCACTGTCGGAGGGGCAGTACTGAGGGAGCGCCGCACTGTTGGAGGGGCAGTACTGAGGGAGCGCCGCACTGTCGGAGGGGCAGTACT
Organism: Squalus acanthias; assembly: GCA_030390025.1. Taxonomy (NCBI): domain Eukaryota; kingdom Metazoa; phylum Chordata; class Chondrichthyes; order Squaliformes; family Squalidae; genus Squalus; species Squalus acanthias. The sequence continues at coordinate 24,059 of JASTWF010001922.1, read as the reverse complement.
GAGGGAGCGCCGCACTGTGGGAGGAGCAGTACTGAGGGAGCGCCGCACTGTCGGAGGGGCAGTACTGAGGGAGCGCCGCACTGTCGGAGGGGCGGGACTGAGGGAGCGCCGCACTGTCGGAGGGGCAGTACTGAGGGAGCGCCGCACTGTCGGAGGGGCGGGACTGAGGGAGCGCCGCACTGTGGGAGGAGCAGTACTGAGGGAGAGCCGCACTGTCGGAGGGGCGGGACTGAGGGAGCGCCGCACTGTGGGAGGAGCAGTACTGAGGGAGCGCCGCACTGTCGGAGGGTCAGTACTGAGGGAGCGCCGCACTGTTGGAGGGGCAGTACTGAGGGAGCGCCGTACTGTCGGAGGGTCAGTACTGAGGGAGCGCCGCACTGTCGGAGGGGCAGTACTGAGGGAGAGCCGCACTGTCGGAGGGGCAGTACTGAGGGAGCGCCGTACTGTCGGAGGGTCAGTACTGAGGGAGCGCCGCACTGTCGGAGGGGCAGTACTGAGGGAGCGCCATACTGTCGGAGGGTCAGTACTGAGGGAGCGCCGGCACTGTCGGAGGGTCAGTACTGAGGGAGCGCCGCACTGTCGGAGGGGCAGTACTGAGGGAGCGCCGCACTGTCGGAGGGGCAGTACTGAGGGAGCGCCGCACTGTCGGAGGGGCAGTACTGAGGGAGCGCCGCACTATCGGAGGGGCAGTACTGAGGGAGCGCCGCACTGTCGGAGGGGCAGTACTGAGGGAGCGCCGCACTGTCGGAGGGGCAGTACTGAGGGAGCGCCGCACTGTCGGAGGGGCAGTACTGAGGGAGCGCCGCACTATCGGAGGGGCAGTACTGAGGGAGCGCCGCACTGTCGGAGGGGCAGTACTGAGGGAGCGCCGCACTGTCATGGGGCAGTACTGAGGGAGCGCCGCACTGTGGGAGGGGCAGTACTGAGGGATCGCCGCACTGTCGGAGGGGCAGTACTGAGGGAGCGCAGCACTGTCGGAGGGGCAGTACTGAGGGAGTGCTGCACTGTTGGAGGGGCAGTACTGAGGGAGCGCCGCACTGTCGGAGGGGCAGTACTGAGGGAGCGCCGCAGTGTCGGAGGGGCGGTACTGAGGGAGCGCCGCACTGTCGGAGGGGCAGTACTGAGGGAGCTCCGCACTGTCGGAGGGGCAGTACTGAGGGAGCACCGCACTGTCGGAGGGGCAGTACAGAGGGAGCGCCGCACTGTCGGAGGGTCAGTACTGAGGGAGCGCCGCACTGTCGGAGGGGCAGTACTGAGGGAGCGCCGCACTGTTGGAGGGGCAGTACTGAGGGAGCGCCGCACTGTCGGAGGCGCAGTACTGAGGGAGCGCCGCACTGTCGGAGGGGCAGTACTGAGGGAGCACCGCACTGTCGGAGGGGCAGTACTGAGGGAGCACCGCACTGTCGGAGGGGCAGTACTGAGAGAGCACCGCATTGTCGGAGGGGCAGTACTGAGGGAGCGCCGCACTGTCGGAGGGGCAGTACTAAGGGAGCGCCGCACCATCAGAGTGGCAGTACTGAGGGAGCGCCGCACTGTCGGGGTTGCTGTCTGTCGGATGAGACATTAAACCGAGGCCCCATCTGCTCTCTCAGGTAGACGTAAAAGATCCCACAGCCATTATTTTGAAGAAGAGCAGGAGGAGTTCTCCCCGGTGTCCTGAGGCCAATATTTATCCCTCAACCAACATCACTAAAACAGATTATCTGGTCATTATCATATTGCTGTTTGTGGGAGCTTGCTGTGCGCAGATTGGCTGCCGCGTTTCCTACATTACAACAGTGACCACTCTTCAAAAATTACTTCATTGGCTGTGAAGAGCTTTGGGACGTCCTGAGGTGGTGAAAGGCTCTGGAGAAATGGAAGACTTTCTTTCTTTCTTTCTCCCTCCCTCCCTCCCTCCCTCCCTCCCTTCCTACCTTTCTTTCTTTCTTTCTTTCTTTCTTTCTTTCTTTCTTTCTTTCTTTCTCGCTCTCTTTCTCTCTTTCTTTCTCTCTTCTTTCTCTCTCTCTTTCTCTCTTTCTTTCTCTCTTTCTCTCTCTCTCTTTCTCTCTTTCTTTCTCTCTTTCTTTCTCTCTTTCTCTCTTTCTTTCTTAATTTCTCTCTTTCTTTCTCTCTTTCTTTCTCTCTTTCTCTCTTTCTTTCTCTCTTTCTCTCTTTCTTTCTTTCTCGCTCTCTTTCTTTCTCTCTTTTGCTCTTTCTTTCTCTCTTTCTCTCTTTCCTTCTTTCTTTCTTTCTCCCTTTCTTTCTCTCTTTCTTTCTTTCTTTCGTTCATTCAATCCGTAGCCCTGTTATACCCTGACAGCATTGTTCACTGTGAAGAGAGCTTCATTCGGGATTGAAATAGTTTTCGAACATGGGGCGCTGTGCAGCAACTGACGACTTCGAGCCCAGGTGCTGCCCATCGTCAACTCCGCCCGTTCACGACCAGCGACATTTCTTAAAGGTAAACTGTCAACGTTTCCAGTGGCAGGAGTGTCGGTAACCAGAGGACACAGATTGAAGATAATTGGCAAAAGAACCAGAGGGGAGATGAGGAGAATTGTTTTTACGCAGCGAGTTGTTGTGATCTGGAACGCGCTGCCTGAAAGGGCGGTGGAAGCAGATTCAATAGTAACTTTCAAAAGGGGAATTGGAGAAATACTTGAAGAGGACAAATTTGCAGGGCTGTGGGGAATGAGCAGGGGGGAGTGGGGCTAATTGGACAGTTCTTTCAAAGAGCCGGCACAGGCACGATGGGCCGAATGGCCTCCTCCTGTGCGGTACGATTCCCTGATTCGACCCCCTCCGCATCACCCAGACTCCAAACAATGCTCACTTGGAACGCTGGGATAAGTGTGGACGATACGAACTGAGACCGGGACACCTGGCTCTGTGACTCTGCCCGAGTCTCTCAGCCTCCTTTACCTACCTGAGATTGCACCATCAGTATTACTGGTGGTAAGGATTGAGGCCTGTGACCACAAGCTAGTCCCAGACAGTCCATTAGTGAAGAATTCCAGACTGGAGTCACTGAAATTCTTTCTCCCATTTACTGATGGGTGAACTAATTGGGCAAAGGCATCCTCACCGCCTCGCACGCACGATCCCAATTAAATACCTTGGGCTCTCTCTCTCTCGAGCATGCGAGAGAGAGAATGTGATTTCTCCAGCGAGAAAGAAAGAGACAGGACTGGAGGAGCAAAGCCCAGAAAACACTGCAGGTTCATCTGCTGGGGCTCGGTGGGCAGCACTCTCCCCCCCCCCCCCGCCCCCGGGGACAGAATGTCGTGGGTTCAAGCCCCACTCCAGAGACTTGAGCACATAATCCAGGCCGACAATCCCAGTGTCAGTAGAATCATAGACAAAGAGCTATCCAGTCTAATCCCACTTTCCAGCTCTCGGTCCATGGCCCTGTAGGTTACGGCACTTCAAGTGCATATCCAAGAACTTTTTAAATGTGATGAGGGTTTCTGCCTCTACCACCCTTTCAGGCAGTGAGTTCCAGACCCCCACCACCCTCTGGGTGAAAAAAGTTCTCCTCAACTCCCCTCTAATCATTCTACCCCTGGTTATTGATCTCTCTGCTGGGGGAAATAGGTCCTTCCTATCCACTCTATCTAAGCCCCTCATCATTTTATACACCTCAATTAAGTCTTCCCTCAGCCTCCTCTGTTCCAAAGAAAACAACCCCAGCCTAGCCAATCTTTCCTCATAGCTAAAATTCCCCAGCCCAGGCAACATCCTCGTAAATCTCCTCTGAACCCTCTCCAGTGCAATCACGTCTTTCCTGTAATGTGGTGACCAGAACTGTACACAGTGCTCTAGCTGTGGCCTAACCAGTGTTTTATACAGTTCAAGCATAACCTCCCTGCTCTTATATTATATGCCTCGGCTAATAAAGGCAAGTATCCCGTATGCCTTCTTAACCACCTTATCTACCTGTCCTGCTACCTTCAGGGATCTGTGGACAGGCACTCCAAGGTCCCTCTGATCCTCTGCACTTCTCAGTGTCCTACCATTTATTGTGTATTCCCTTGCCTTGTTTGCCCTCCCCAAATGCATTACCTTACACTTCTCCGGATTGAATTCCATTTGCCACTGTTCTGCCCACCTGACCAGTCCATTGATATCTTCCTGCAGTCCACAGCTTTATTCTTCATTATCAACCACACGGCCGATTTTAGTATCATCTGCAAACATCTTAATCATGCCCCCGACATTCAAGTCAAGATCATTGATATATACCATAAAAAGCAAGGGACCTAGTACTGAGCCCTGCGGAACCCCACTGGAAACAGCCTTCCAGTCACAAAAACACCCTTCAACCATTACCCTTTGTTTCCTGCCTCTGAGCCAATTTTGAATCCAACTTGCCACTTTGCCTTGGATCCCATGAGCTTTTACTTTCGTGACCAGTCTGCCATGTGGGACCTTATCAAAAGCCTTGCTAAAATCCATATAGACGACATCAAATGCACTAACTTCATTTAACCTCCTTGTTACCTCCACAAAAAATTCAATTAAGTTAGTCAGATACGACCTTCCCTTAAGTAGTACTGAGTGAGTGCCACACTGTCGGAGGGGCCGTACTGAGGGAGTGCCGCACTGTCGGAGGGGCCGTACTGAGGGAGCGCCGCACTGTCGGAGGGGCAGTACTGAGGGAGCGCCGCACTGTCGGAGGGGCAGTACTGAGGGAGCGAGGCACTGTCGGAGGGGCAGTACTGAGGGAGTGCCACACTGTCGGAGGGGCCGTACTGAGGGAGCGCCGCACTGTCGGAGGGGCAGTACTGAGGGAGCACCGCACTGTCGGAGGGGCAGTACTGAGGGAGCGAGGCACTGTCGGAGGGGCAGTACTGAGGGAGTGCTGCACAGTCGGAGGGGCTGTACTGAGGGAGCGCCGCACTGTCGGAGGGGCAGCACTGAGGGAGCGCCGCACTGTCGGAGGGGCTGTACTGAGGGAGCGCCGCACTGTCGGAGGGGCTGTACTGAGGGAGCGCCGCACTGTCGGAGGGGCAGCACTGAGGGAGCGCCGCACTGTCGGAGGGGCAGTACTGAGGGAGCGCCGCACTGTCGGAGGGGCAGTACTGAGGGAGCGCCGCACTGTCGAATGGGCGGTGCTGAGGGAGCGCCGCACTGTCGGAGGGGCAGTACTGAGGGAGCGCCGCACTGTCGAATGGGCGGTGCTGAGGGAGCGCCGCACTGTCGGAGGGGCAGTACTGAGGGAGCGCCACACTGTCGGAGGGGCCGTACTGAGGGAGCGCCGCACTGTCGGAGGGGCAGTACTGAGGGAGCGCCGCACTGTCGGAGGGGCAGTACTGAGGGAGCGAGGCACTGTCGGAGGGGCAGTACTGAGGGAGCGCCGCACTGTCGGAGGGGCAGCACTGAGGGAGCGCCGCACTGTCGGAGGGGCAGTACTGAGGGAGCGCCGCACTGTCGGAGGGGCAGTACTGAGGGAGCGCCGCACTGTCGAATGGGCGGTGCTGAGGGAGCGCCGCACTGTCGGAGGGGCAGTACTGAGGGAGCGCCGCACTGTCGAATGGGCGGTGCTGAGGGAGCGCCGCACTGTCGGAGGGGCAGTACTGAGGGAGCACCGCACTGTCGGAGGGGCAGTACTGAGGGAGCGCCGCACTGTCGGAGGGGCAGTACTGAGGGAGCGCCGCACTGTCGGAGGGGCGGTACTGAGGGAGAGCCGCACTGTCGGAGGGGCAGTACTGAGGGAGCGCCGCACTGTCGGAGGGGCAGTACTGAGGGAGCGCCGCACTGTCGGAGGGGCAGTACTGAGGGAGCGCCGCACTGTCGGAGGGGCAGTACTGAGGGAGCGCCGCACTGTCGGAGGGGCAGTACTGAGGGAGCGCCGCACTGTCGGAGGGGCAGTACTGAGGGAGCGCCGCACTGTCGGAGGGGCAGTACTGAGGGAGCGCCGCACTGTCGGAGGGGCAGTACTGAGGGAGCGCCGCACTGTCGGAGGGTCAGTACTGAGGGAGCGCCGCACTGTCAGAGGGGCAGTACTGAGGGAGCGCCGCACTGTCGGAGGGGCAGTACTGAGGGAGCGCCGCACTGTCGGAGGGGCAGTACTGAGGGAGCACCGCACTGTCGGAGGGGCAGTACTGAGGGAGCGCCGCACTGTCGGAGGGGCAGTACTGAGGGAACGCCGCACTGTCGGAGGGGCCGTACTGAGGGAGCGCCGCACTGTCGGAGGGGCAGTATTGAGGGAGCGCCGCACTGTCGGAGGGTCAGTACTGTGGGAGCGCCGCACTGTCGGAGGGGCAGCACTGAGGGAGAGCCGCACTGTTGGAGGGACAGTACTGAGGGAGCGCCGCACTGTCGGAGGGCAGTACTGAGGGAGAGCCGCATTGTCGGAGGGGCAGTACTGAGGGAGCGCCACACTGTTGGAGGGGCAGTACTGAGGGAGCGCCGCACTGTCAGAGGTGCAGTACTGAGTGAGCGCTGCACTGTGGGAGGGACAGTACTGAGGGAGCGCCGCACTGTCGGAGGGTCAGTACTGAGGGAGCGCCGCACTGTCGGAGGGCAGTACTGAGGGAGCGCCGCACTGTCGGAGGGTCAGTACTGAGGGAGCGCCGCACTGTCGGAGGGGCAGTACTGAGGGAGCGCCGCACTGTCGGAGGGTCAGTACTGAGGGAGCGCCGCACTGTCGGAGGGCAGTACTGAGGGAGCGCCACACTGTCGGAGGGGCAGTACTGAGGGAGCGCTGCACTGTCGGAGGGGCAGTACTGAGGGAGTGCCACACTGTCGGAGGGGCAGTACTGAGGGAGCGCTGCACCGCCTTCTTGAACCGCTGCAGTCCGTGTGGTGAAGGTGCTCCCACAGTGCTGTTCGGGAGCGAGTTCCAGGATTTTGACCCAGCGACGATGAAGGAACGGCCGATATATTTCTAAGTCAGGATGGTGTGTGACTTGGAGGGGAACTTGGAGGTGGTGGTGTTCCCATGCGCCTGCTGCACTTGTCCTTCTAGGTGGAAGAGGTCGCGGGTTTGGGAGGTGCTGCTGAAGAAGCCTTGGCGAGTTGCTGCAGTGCATCTTGTAGATGGTGCACACTGCAGCCACGGTGCGCCGGTGGTGGAGGGAGTGAATGTGTAAGGTGGTGGATGGGGTGCCGATCAAGCGGGCTGCTTTGTCCTGGATGGTGTTGAGTGCAATATCCCAGCAAGAGCCTGCAGGTGTTTACATAATGGGAACATTGATTAGTGGCTGGACATAAACTCCCTGCAATCGCATTCCAATCATTGGCTAGGAGTCACCGTCTCAGGATAAGGGGTCGGCCATTTGGGACCGAGATGAGGAGGAATTTCTTCACTCCGAGGGCTGCGAACCTTTGGAATTCTCTGCCCCAGAGGGCTGTGGATGCTCAGTCGTTGAGTATGTCCAAGACTGAGATCGATTGAGTTTTGGACTCCAGGGGAATCAAGGGATATGGAGATCGGGCAGGAAGGCGGAGTTGAGGTCGAAGATCAGCATTGATCTTATTGAAAGGCGGAGCAGGCTCGAGGGGCCGAATGGCCGACACCTGCTCCTAATTCTTATGTTCTTATGTCCAGGGACTTGAGCACCTAATCTAGGCTGACACTCCAGTGTCAGTACTAAGGGAGTGCTGCACTGTCGGAGGTGCCGTCTTTCAGGTGAGGTGTTACACCGAGGCCCCGTCTGCCCTCTCAGATCCCACAGCCAGTATTTCAAAGAAGAGCAGGGGGAGTTCTCCCCGGTGTCCTGGGGCCAATATTTATCACTCAGCTAACATCACTAAAACAGATGATCTGGGTCATTATCACATTGCTGTTTGTGGGAGCTTGCTGTGCGCAAATTGGCGGTCGAGTTTCCCACATTACAACAGTGACCACACTTCAGAAAGTACTTCATTGGCTGTAAAGCTCATTGGGACAACAACAATAATCTGTATTTATATAGCGCCTTTAACGTAGTAAAACCTCCCAAGGTGCTTCACAGGAGCGATTATCAAACAAATTTTGACCCCGAGACACATCAGGAGATATTAGGACAGGCGACCAAAAGCTTGGTCAAAGAGGTTGGTTTTAAGGAGCATCTTAAAGGAGGAGAGAGAGAGGCAGAGAGGTTTAGGGAGGGAATTCCAGAGCTCGGGGCCCAGGCAGCTGAAGGCACGGCCGCCAATGGTGGAGCGATGGAAATCGGGGGATGCTCAAGAGGCCAGAATTGGAGGAGCGCAGAGATCTAGGGGCGGGGGTTGTAGGGGCTGAAGGAGGTTACAGAGATAGGGAGGGTTGTAGGGGCTGGAGGAGGTTACAGAGATAGGGAGGGTTGTAGGGGCTGGAGGAGGTTACAGAGATAGGGAGGGTTGTAGGGCTGGAGGAGGTTACAGAGATAGGGGAGGGTTGTGGGCTGGAGGAGGTTACAGAGATAGGGAGGGTTGTAGGGGCTGGAGGAGGTTACAGAGATAGGGAGGGTTGTAGGCGCTGGAGGAGGTTACAGAGATAGGGAGGGTTGTAGGGGCTGGAGGAGGTTACAGAGATAGGGAGGGTTGTAGGGGCTGGAGGAGGTTACAGAGATAGGTAGGGTTGTAGGGCTGGAGGAGGTTACAGAGATAGGGGAGGGTTGTGGGCTGGAGGAGGTTACAGAGATAGGGAGGGTTGTAGGGGCTGGAGGAGGTTACAGAGATAGGGAGGGTTGTAGGGGCTGGAGGAGGTTACAGAGATAGGGAGGGTTGTAGGGCTGGAGGAGGTTACAGAGATAGGGGAGGGTTGTGGGCTGGAGGAGGTTACAGAGATAGGGAGGGTTGTAGGCGCTGGAGGAGGTTACAGAGATAGGGAGGGTTGTAGGGGGCTGGAGGAGGTTACAGAGATAGGGAGGGTTGTAGGGGCTGGTGGAGGTTACAGAGATAGGGAGGGTTGTAGGGGCTGCAGGAGGTTACAGAGATAGGGAGGGTTGTAGGGGCTGGGGGAGGTTACAGAGATAGGGAGGGTTGTAGGGACTGGGGGAGGTTACAGAGATAGGGAGGGTTGTAGGGGCTGGAGGAGGTTACAGAGATAGGGAGGGTTGTAGGGGGCTGGAGGAGGTTACAGAGATAGGGAGGGTTGTAGGGGCTGGAGGAGTTTACAGAGATAGGGAGGGTTGTAGGGGCTGGAGGAGGTTACAGAGATAGGGAGGGTTGTAGGGGGCTGGAGGAGGTTACATAGAATCATAGAATCATAGAAGATAGGAGCAGCAGTAGGCCATTCGGCCCCTCTAGCCTGCTCCGCCATTCAATGCGATCATGGCTGATCATCCAAATTCAGTACCCTGTCCCTGCTTTCTCCCCATATCCCTTGATACCTTTAGCCTTAAGAAATATATCCAACTCCTTCTTCAATATATTTAATGAATTGGCCTCTACTGCCTTCTGTGGCAGAGAATTCCACAGGTTCACCACTCTCTGGGTGAAGAAATTCCTCCTCATCTCAGTCCTAAATGGCTTACCCCTTATCCTTAGACTGTGACCCCTGGTTCTGGACTCCCCGACCATCGGGAACATCCTTCCTACATCTAGTTTGTCCTGTCCTGTCAGAATTTTATAAGTTTCAATGAGATCCCCTCTCATTCTTCTAAACTCCAGCGAGTATAAGCCCAATCGACCCAATCTTTCTTCATACGTCATTTCTGCCATCCCAGGTATCAGCCTTGTGAATCTTCGCTGAACTCCTTCCATGGCAAGAACATCCTTCCTCAGATAAGGCGACCAAAATTGCACACAGTACTCAAGGTGTGGTCTCACCAAGGCCCTGTACAACTGCAGCAAGACATCCTTGTTCCTGTACTCAAACCCTCTCGCTACGAAGGCCAACATACCATTTGCCTTCTTAACCGCCTGCTGCACCTGCATGCTTACCTTCAGCGACTGGTGCACAAGGACACCCAGGTCTCGTTGCACTTCCCCTTCTCCCAATCTATTGCCATTCAGATAATAATCTGCCTTTCTGTTTTTGACACCAAAGTGGATAACCTCGCATTTATCCACGTTATATTGCATCTGCCACGCTTCTGCCCAATCACCCAACCTGTCCAAATCATACTGGAGTTTCTCGGCATCCTCCTCGCAGCACACACGCCCACCCAGTTTTGTGTCGTCTGCAAACTTGGAGATATTACATCTAGTTCCCTTGTCTAGATCATTAATATATATTGTGAATAGCTGGGGTCCAAGGACCGATCCCTGCGGTACCCCACTAGTCACTGCCTGCCAGTCGGAAAAAGACCCATTTATTGCAACTCTTTGCTTTCTGTTTGCCAACCAGTTCTCTATCCAAGTCAATACCTTGCCCCCAATCCCATGTGCCTTAACTTTACACGCTAATCTCTTATGCGGGACCTTATCAAAAGCCTTTTGGAAGTCCAAATACACCACATCCACTGGTTCTCCCTTATCTATTTTACCAGTTACATCCTCAAAAAATTCCAATAGATTAGTCAAGCATGATTTACCTTTTGTAAATCCATGTTGACTTTGTCCGATCCTGTCACTGTTTTTCAAGTGCTCAGCTATTACATCTTTTATAATGGACTCTAGCATTTTCCCCACTACCGATGTCAGGCTTACCGGTCTGTAATTCCCCGTTTTCTCTCTACCACCCTTTTTGAATAGTGGGGTAACATTAGCTACCCTCCAATCCATGGGTGCTGTTCCAGATTCCATCGAATGTTGGAAGATGATCAGCAATGCATTTCTAGGGCCACTTCCTTAAGTACCCTAGGATGTAAATTATCAGGCCCTGGGGATTTATCGGCCTTCAATCCCTTCAATTTCCCTAACACCATTTCCCTACAAATACTGATTTCTTTCAGTTCCTCCCTTTCATCAGACCCTATGTTCCCCAACATCTCTGGGAGGTTATTTGTGTCCTCCTTTGTGAAGACAGAACCAAAATATGTATTTAATTGGTCTGACATTTCTTTGTTCCCCATTATAAGTTCCCCTGATTCTGGGCTGGAGGAGGTTACAGAGATAGGGAGGGTTGTAGGGGGTTACAGAGATAGGGAGGGTTGGGGGGTTGTAGGGGCTGGAGGAGGTTACAGAGATAGGGAGGGTTGTAAGGGGCTGGAGGAGGTTACAGAGATAGGGAGGGTTGTAGGGGGCTGGAGGAGGTTACAGAGATAGGGAGGGTTGTAGGGGGCTGGAGAAGGTTACAGAGATAGGGAGGGTTGTAGGGGCTGGAGGAGGTTACAGAGATAGGGAGGGTTGTAGGGGGCTGGAGGAGGTTACAGAGATAGGGAGGGTTGTAGGGGCTGGAGGAGGTTACAGAGATAGGGAGGGTTGTAGGGGGTGGAGGAGGTTACAGAGATAGGGAGGTTGTCGGGGCTGGAGGAGGTTACAGAGATAGGGAGGGTTGTAGGGAGCTGGAGGAGGTTACAGAGATAGGGAGGGTTGTAGGGGCTGGAGGAGGTTACAGAGATAGGGAGGGTTGTAGGGGGCTGGAGGAGGTTACAGAGATAGGGAGGGTTGCAGGGGCTGGAGGAGGTTACATAAGAACATAAGAACATAAGAAATAGGAGCAGGAGTAGGCCAATCGGCCCTTATAGCCTCCTCCACCATTCAATAAGATCATGGCTGATCTGATCCTCACCTCAAATCTAAAGAACACAAGAAGTAGGAGCAGGACCCGGCCACTCAGCCCCTGGGCCCGCTACGCCACCCACAGGGCCTCGACCGATCCGAACTCAGCCTCATGTCCAATTTCCTGCCCGCTCCCCGTAACCCCTAATTCCCTTTACTTCTAGGAAACTGTCTATTTCTGTTTTAAATTTATTTAATGATGTAGCATCTACAAACATTCCTGGGGCAGCAAATTCCACAGACCTACTACCCTCTGAGTGAAGAAGTTTCTCCTCATCTCAGTTTTGAAAGAGCAGCCCCTTATTCTAAGATTATGCCCCCTAGTTCTAGTTTCACCCATCCTTGGGAACATCCTTACCGCATCCACCCGATCAAGCCCTTTCACAATCTTATATGTTTCAATAAGATCGCCTCTCATTCTTCTGAACTCCAATGAGTAGAGTCCCAATCTACTCAACCTCTCCTCATATGTCCACCCCCTCATCCCGGGGATTAACCGTTTGCACCTTCTTTGTACTGCCTCGAGAGCAAGTATGTCTTTTCTTAAGTATGGACACCAAAACTGTATGCAGTATTCGAGATGCGGTCTCACCAATACCTTATATAACTGCAGCAATACCTCCCTGTTTTTATAATCTATCCCCCTAGCAATAAAAGCCAACATTCCGTTGGCCTTCTTGATCACCTGCTGCACCTGCATACTAACTTTTTGATTTTCTTGCACTAGGACCCCCAGATCCCTTTGTACTGCAGTACTTTCCAGTTTCTCGCCATTAAGATAATAACTTGCTCTCTGATTTTTCCTGCCAAAGTGCATAACCTCACATTTTCCAATATTGTATTGCATCTGCCAAATCTCTGCCCACTCACCCAGCTTGTCTATATCCCCTTGTAGGTTTTTTATGTCCTCCTCACTTTCTACTTTCCCTCCCATCTTTGTATCATCTGCAAACTTTGATATGTTACACTCGGTCCCCTCCTCCAAATCGTTAATATAGATTGTAAAGAGTTGGGGACCCAGCACCGACCCCTGCGGAACACCACTGGCTACTGGTTGCCAGTCCGAGAATGAACCATTTATCCCAACTCTCTGCTTCCTGTTAGATAACCAATCCTCCACCCATGCCAGAATATTCCCCCCAATCCAGTGATTTTTTATCTTGAGCAATAATCTTTTATGTGGCACCTTGTCGAATGCCTTATGGAAGTCTAAATACACTACGTCCATTGGTTCCCCTTTATCCACCCTGTACGTTATGTCCTCAAAGAACTCAAGCAAATTTGTCAGACATGATTTCCCCTTCATAAAGCCATGCTGACTTTGTCCTATCAAATTATGTTTATCTAAATGTTCCGTTACTGTCTCCTTAATAATAAACTCCAAAATTTTACCCACCACAGATGTTAGACTAACTGGTCTATAATTTCCAGCTTTCTGCCTACTACCCTTTTTAAATAAGGGTGTTACATTAGCAGTTTTCCAATCTGCCGGGACCTTTGCTGATTCCAGGGAATTTTGGAAAATTATTACCAAAGCATCCACAATCCCTATTGCCACTTCCCTCAAGACCCTAGGATGTAAGCCATCAGGTCCAGGGGATTTATCCGCCTTGAGTCCCATTATTTTACTGAGTACCAATTCCTTAGTGATTTTAATCGTATTTAGCTCCTCCCCCCCTAGAGCCCCCTGTTTGTCCAGTGTTGGGATATTCTTAGTGTCCTCTACCGTAAAGACTGAAACAAAATATTTGTTCAGCATTTTTGCCATCTCCATGTTTCCCACCATTAATTTCCCGGTCTCATCCTCTAAGGGACCTACGTTTGCCTTAGCCACCCTTTTTCTTTTTATATAACTATAGAAACTCTTGCTATCTGTTTTTATATTTTTTGCTAATTTATTTTCATAATCTATCTTCCCTTTCTTAATCAATCCTTTAGTTACTTTTTGTTGTCTTTTGAAGACTTCCCAATCTTCTATCCTCCCACTAAGTTTGGCTACCTTATATGTCCTTGTTTTTAGTTGGATACTATCCTTAATTTCTTTACTTAGCCACGGATGGCTGTCATTTCTTTTACACCCTTTTTTCCTCAGTGGAATATATATTTTTTGAAAGTTGTAAAATAACTCCTTAAATGAACACCACTGCTCATGTACCGTCTTACCCTTTAATCTATTTTCCCAGTCCACTTTAATCAATTCCGCTCTCATACCATCATAGTCTCCTTTATTCAAGCTCAGTACGCTTGTCTGAGAACCAACCTTCTCACCCTCTAATTGGATATGGAATTAACTAATTAATCCTGACTCATTACACAGGACCAGGTCCAAGGTTGCTTGCCCCCTTGTAGGATCAGTTACATACTGCTCAAGAAATCCATCCCCAATACACTCAATAAACTCTTCCTCAAGGCTGCCCTGCCCAATTTGATTTGTCCAGTTAATATGATAGTTAAAATCCCCCATAATTATAGCTGTTCCCTTATTACATGCCCCAACTATTTCCTGATTAATACTTCTTCCAGCAGAGTTGCAACTATTAGGAGGCCTATATACTACTCCCACTAGTGTTTTTTTCCCTTTATTATTCCTTATCTCCACCCAAACTGTTTTATTATCCTGATCCTTTGACCCAATATCATTTCTCTGTAATACAGTGATTCCTTCCTTTATTAACATAGCTACCCCACCTCCTCTTCCTTCCTGTCTGTCCTTCCTGATTGTTAAATACCCTAGCATATTTAATTCCCAGTCATTGTCACCCTGCAGCCATGTTTCTGTAATGGCCACAAGATCATACCCATACGTAGTTATTTGTACCGTCAATTCGTCTATTTTGTTACGAATGCTGCGTGCATTCAGATAAAGAACTTTTAAATATGTTTTGTGACAATTTATTCCTGCTTTTACCCCCTTTACCAGTTTACCTTTATCTTTATATATTCTGTCCCTTCCTGACACGCTCTGGTTTTTAATTACCCCACTGCTACTTTGCTCTATTGCCTTCTCGCTGACATTTTTATTTTTTGCTCTCTTGAAACCTCCCCCCTACTAATTAGTTTAAAGCCCTCTCTACAGCCCTAGTTATTCGATTCGCCAGGATTCTAGTCCCAGCACTGGCCAAGTGAAGTCCGTCCCAACGGAACAGCTCTCTCCTGTCCCAGTACTGGTGCCAGTGTCCCAGGTAGCAAAACCCATTTCTCCCACACCAGTCTTTGAGCCACGCATTTAACCCTCTGATTTTATTTACCCTAGCCAAATTTGCTCGTGGCTCAGGTAGTGATCCAAAGATTACTACCCTAGAGGTTCTGTTTTTTAATTTGGCCCCTCGCTGCTCATACTCCCTCAGCAGAACCTCTTTCCTTGTCCTATCTATGTCATTGGTACCAACATGGACCATGACAACTGGTTCTTCCCCCTCCCACTCCAAGTTTCTCTCCAGCCCAGAGGAGATGTCCTTAACCCTGGCACCGGGCAGGCAACATAGCCTTCGGGACTCTCGCTCTCGACTGCAAAGAACCCTATCTATCCCCTTAATGATACTATCCCCTACCACTACAACATTTCTTTTTACTCCCCCCACTTGAATGGCTCCCCGTACCACAGTGCTGTGGCCAGGTTGCTCATCCTCCCTGCAGTCCCTGCTCCCGTCCTCACAGGGAGTAAGAGCCTCGAACCTGTTGGACAAGAGCAAGGGCTGCGGCTCCTCCAACACGACCTCCTGGATCCCCGTACCTGCCTCACTCGTAGTCACACCCTCCTGTCCCTGATCATGGGCTACATCTGAATTAGTTAATCTAATTGGTGTGACTACCTCCTGGAACACAGAGTCCAGGTAACTCTCCCCCTCCCTGATGTGTCGCAGTGTTTGAAGCTCGGACTCCAGCTCATCAACACGGAGCCGGAGTTCCTCGAGCAGCCAACACTTACTGCAAATGTGATCACCGTGAACATCAATGGTGTCCTCCAGCTCCCACATATTGCAGCAGTAACACATCACCTGCTCTCCCATTCTATGTAATTAATTAAATTTATTATTATTTACCCTTTAATTAATTTAAATTAAAACAATACACTTCTGTGACAGTTTGATCTGAGTCTCTTCACTCTCCGTCCTGTGACAGTTTGTTCTGAGTCTCCTCACTCTCCGTCCTGACAGTTTGATCTGAGTCTCCTCACTCCGTCCTGTGGCAGTTTGTTCTGAGTCTCTTCACTCCGTCCTGTGATAGTTTGTTCTGAGTCTCCTCACTCTGTCCTGTGGCCGTTTGTTCTGAGTCTCTTCACTCTCCGTCCTGTGGCAGTTTGTTCTGAGTCTCTTCACTCTCCGTCCTGTGGCAGTTTGTTCTGAGTCTCTTCACTCTCCGTCCTGTGGCCGTTTGTTCTGAGTCTCCTCACTCTGTCCTGTGACAGTTTGTTCTGAGTCTCCTCACTCTCCGTCCTGTGGCAGTTTGTTCTGAGTCTCCTCACTCTCCGTCCTGTGGCAGTTTGTTCTGAGTCTCCTCACTCTCCGTCCTGTGGCAGTTTGTTCTGAGTCTCCTCACTCCGTCCTGACAGTTTGATCTGAGTCTCCTCACTCCGTCCTGTGGCAGTTTGTTCTGAGTCTCCTCACTCTGTGTTACAGAGATAGGGAGGGTTGTAGGGGCTGGAGGAGGTTACAGAGATAGGGAGGGTTGTTGGGGCTGGAGGAGGTTACAGAGATAGGGAGGGTTGTAGGGGCTGGAGGAGGTTACAGAGATAGGGAGGGTTGTAGGGGGCTGGAGGAGGTTACAGAGATAGGGAGGGTTGTAGGGGCTGGAGGAGGTTACAGAGATAGGGAGGGTTGTAGGGGCTGGAGGAGGTTACAGAGATAGGGAGGGTTGTAGGGGCCGGAGGAGGTTACAGAGATAGGGAGGGGTGAGTAGGCCATGGAGGGATTTGAACACGAGGATGAGAATTTTGAAATCGAGGCGTTGCCGGACCGGGAGCCAATGTCGGTCAGCGAGCGACAGGGGGTGATGGGTGAACGGGGACTCGGTGTGAGTTAGGACACAGGGGCAGTGGTTTTGGATGAGCTCATGTTTGCGGAGGGTGGAAGATGGGACGTCCTGAGGTGGCGAAAGGTGGTCTATAAATGCAGGTCTTTCTTTTAATTGTAGCTCTTGGTTAAGATTGAACTGTAGGAGTCAACACTCTTGAAAATACTGTTGGGCTGTGGACTTACTCCCTCATTTGGGAGGGTCAGCTCATCGCTGTGACAGGCACTTCACTGGGGAGCTCGGCTCCTCTTCCCTGCCAAGGGGGGAGCATCTAATGCCTCAGAATGGCTCGCGTGCTCGCCACCACCCCCCCCTCCCTCAGAAAAGGTGGCACCCTTCCCCCGGTCCCCCCCACAGAACCCCATCTATCGTCAGCCTCCAAGTACTGCTCGGCACAACGCATCTGCACCCAGAGGGAATTGCAGGTTCCGAGCTGTTGGGAGTTGCGTCAGTGACACAGATGTGGGGGATTTTGTAAGCCTCCCACACATTGGGACATTGTAACAACACCTTAGCTATTGGGAGTTTCATAAGACACAATACCGTTGGGAATCTGTAACAGCTGTGGCTCTGTGGCTAGCACTCTCTCGCCTCAGACTCAGAAGGTCGTGGGTTCGAGCCCCACTCCAAAGAATTGAGCGCATGATCCAGGCTGTCACTCCCAGTGCCAGTACCAAGGGAGCGCCGCACTGTCGGAGGGGCAGTACTGAGGGAGCGCCGCACTGTCGGAGGGTCAGTACTGAGGGAGCGCCGCACTGTCAGAGGGGCAGTACTGAGGGAGCTCCGCACTGTCGGAGAGGCAGTACTGAGGGAGCGCCGCACCGTCGGAGGGGCAGTACTGAGGGAGCGCCGTACTGTCGGAGGGGCAGTACTGAGGGAGCGCCGCACTGTCAGAGGGGCAGTACTGAGCGAGCTCCGCACTGTCGGAGGGGCAGTACTGAGGGAGCGCCGCACTGTCAGAGGGGCAGTACTGAGGGAGCTCCGCACTGTCGGAGAGGCAGTACTGAGGGAGTGCCGCACTGTCGGAGGGGCAGTACTGAGCGAGTGCCGCACTGTAAGAGGGGCAGTACTGAGGGAGCGCCGCACTGTCGGAGAGGCAGTACTGAGGGAGTGCCGCACTGTCGGAGGGGCAGTACTGAGCGAGTGCCGCACTGTAAGAGGGGCAGTACTGAGGGAGCGCCGCACTGTCGGCGGGGCAGTACTGAGGGAGTGCCGCACTGTGGGAGGGGCAGTACTGAGGGAGCGCCGCACTGTGGGAGGGGCAGTACTGAGGGAGCGCTGCACTGTCAGAGGGGCAGTACTGAGGGAGCGCCGCACTGTCGCAGGGTCAGTACTGAGGGAGCGCCGCACTGTCGGAGGGGCAGTACTGAGGGAGCGCAGCACTGTTGGAGGGGCAGTACTGAGGGAGTGCTGCACTGTCGGAGGGACAGTACTGAGGGAGCGCCGCACTGTCGGAGGTGCCGTCTTTCGGATGAGACATTGAACCCAGGCCCCCGTCTGCCCTCTCAGGTGGACGTAAAAGATCCCACGGCCACCATTTCGATGAAGAGCAGGGGGGGAGTTCTCCCCGGTGTCCCGGACCCAATATTTATTCCTCAATCAACATCACAGGTTACCTGGTCATTTTCACGTTGCTGTTTGTGGGAGCTTGCTGTGCGCAAATTGGCTGCTTCGTTTCCTACTTTACAACAGTGACCGCACTTCAAAAAAAGTAATTCATTGGCTGTGAAGCACTTTGGGACGTCCTGAGGTGGTGAAGGCGGTATATAGAGCCACAGGAGATTGCAGCACAGAAGGAGGCCATTCGGCCCATTGTGCCTGTGCTGGTTCTTTGGAATGCAGTCGTGCTCAGTCCCGTACAATGTTCCCTCTAAATTGTCTTTGTTTGGTGCATCCTGTTTATTTCGATGTGCGGTCCCTTTACATTTCTGGGCACGGGCGGTATTTCCAGTGGGAAGGCTTGTGATTGGCCCTCGCGGGACCTTGCAGAGTACTGCGATGCCGCTCATGGGCGCAGCTTAGAGGGAGCATTTGTCCCACGCCCCCGCTCTTTGTCCGTGACCCTGTGAGCTCCTCATCCTCCAGTGCCCATCCAACTATTCAGGGAGAGCGTTCCAGATCCTCAACAACTCTCTGAGTGAAAAAAGATCTCCTCATCTCCCCTCTAGATCTTTGCCTGTGATTTTGAATCTGTGACCTCTGGTTATTGACCCATTCACCAGAGGGAATAGTCTTTCTCCATCTCCTCGATCAAAACCTCTCCTCATCTTGAAAACCCCCATTGGGTCACCTCTTCACCTTCTCTGTTCCGAGGAGAACAGTCCCAACGTTTCCAACCTCTCCCCATAACTGAAGTCCCTCATCCCTGGTAACATCCTGGGAAACCTCCTCTGTGGCCTTTCTGAGGTCTTGACATCTTTCCTGAAATGTGGGGCCCAGAATTCTCCACAATACTCCAGCTGTGGTCTAACCAGCGATTTATAAAGTTCTAGCGTGACCTCTTTGCTTTTATATTCTGTGCCTCTATTTATCAACCCAAGTAACCCATACGCCTTTTTAACCACCTTATCAACTTGCCCTGCCACCTTTAAGGATGTGTGTATATGGACACCAAGGTCTCTCTGCTCATCTACACTTTTCAAAACCGTGCCTTTTGTAGTGTACAGTCTTTCCATATTAGTCCTCCCAAAGTGCAGCACTGGACACTTCTCCGCATTGAACTCCATCTGCCCTGCTTCTGCCCATTTCACCATCCTGTCTCTGTCATCCTGAAGCCTATAACTATCCTCATCACTATCTACTACTTTGCCAAGTTTTGTATCATCTGCAAACTTTAGAATGCTGCTCCCTACACCCGAGTCTAGGTTGTTTATAAAAATTGAAGAGAGTAATGGACCCAAACCTGACCCTTGGGGAACACCATTGACCCTTGGGGAACACCACTGCAAACCAGCTCCCAGCCTGATAAAACACCATCCACCACCACCCTCTGCTTCCTGTCACTGAGCCAATTCCGTATTCATTCCACCACTTTCCCCTTAATTCCACGAGCTTCCATCTTCTTAATAAGCCTCCTGTGTGGCACTTTGTCGAATGCCTTTCAAAAGTCCATATATACAACATCTACTGCACGACCCTCATCTACCTTCTCTGTTACCTCATCAAAGAATTCAATCACGTTCGTCAGACATGGTTTGCCTTTAACAAATCCATGCTGGCTCTCCTTGATTAACCCATGCCTTTCCAAATGATAGTTTATTTTGTGCCTGATAATGGTTTCCAATAACTTCCCCACCACCGATGTTAGGCTGACTGGCCTGTAGTTTCCTGGTTTATCCCTCTCCCCTTTCTAGAATAGTGGTGTTACATTAGTAACCCTCCAGTCCCCCAGCACTACTCCTGTATCCAATGAGGAATGAAAGATTGTGACCAATGCCTCTGCTATTTCTACCTTTGCTTCTTTCAGCAACCTAGGATGCATTCCATCTGGACCAGGTGACTTACCAACTTTCAGTGACGCTAATCTTTTTAGTACATCTTCTCTATCTGTTACTATCCTGTCCATAACTTCCCTCTCCTCTTTTAGTGTAACCTTCACATCCTCCGCTTCCTCTGTGAAGACAGATGCAAAGTATTCATTTAATACTTTAGCCTTGTCCTCTG
The DNA here is from genome assembly GCA_030390025.1 of Squalus acanthias. Taxonomy (NCBI): domain Eukaryota; kingdom Metazoa; phylum Chordata; class Chondrichthyes; order Squaliformes; family Squalidae; genus Squalus; species Squalus acanthias. The sequence continues at coordinate 3,827 of JASTWF010001922.1, read as the reverse complement.
CCTTTACATGAATATTTCCCTTTGGAGCCTGAATAGACCCAACTTTATCGCTACGAACCGCTTACACTTTATATGTTTATAAAATGTTTTCGGGTTCAATTTAATGTTGCCTGCTAATCTTTTCTTGTACCCTCTCTGTGCCTCCCGTATTAACATCTTCAATTCCCTCCTGTACTTTCCATAATCTTCCTGGTTATTAACTGAATCTTGCTCCTGACATTTGTCATAAGCTTCCTTTTTCTGTTTTATTTTAACTTTTATTTCCTTTGTCATCCAGGACGCATTAGCTTTGGATGCTCTACCTTTTCCCTTCAAAGGAATATGCCTAGTTTGTACCTGAGCTGTCTCTTCCCTGAACTCCCTCCATTGCCCCATTACTGCTTGACCCTGCAATTGTCTTTTCCAATCTACCTGTGCTGGGGCCCTTCTTAAATCACTCAAATTAGCTCTTCCCCAGTTGAGCATTTTTACCTTGGATATTTTCAGTTCTCTCTCTGTAATTACTCGAAACCGAATCATGTTGTGGTCACAGTTAGCTAGATGATCTCCTATTCTAACACCCTCCACTTGCCCTACTACATTTCTCAGAACCAGATCCAACACTGCCTCCTTCCTTGTTGGACTGGAGACACATCGATCGAGAACGTTCTCCTGTACATGTATCAGAAACTCCTCTCCTTCTCTACCCTTAACACTGTGTTTTTCCCAGTCTATATCAGGGTAATTAAAGTCTCCTAATATTACTACTCTATTTTTGTTACATGCCTTTGAAATTTGCCGACAGATTTGCTCCTCTATCTCCTCACTGTTTGGAGCTCCATAAAAAACCTCCCAACAATGTACCAGCTCCTCCTCTGTTCCTCAACTCAAGCCAGATAGATTCAGGCCAAGATCCATCTAATAAATCCTTTCTCTTTAGAACTGTAACATCATCCTTAATCAATACTGCCCCCCCCCCCCCCACCCCCTCACCCCCCACCAACTCTTTTTCCTTCTCTACCATTCCTGAATACATAGGGGGAAAAATTCAGTTGATTGCACCTCCCGTAGCGTCTTAAGAGGGCGCTAATGGGACGCAAAGCATCTAGCGCCCAGGCGCGGCGAAGTTTGCGCCGCTCGCGAAATTAACTAGACATTTTGCGGCGGCGCTAAACACTACCGCCACGATCTCCTGCGCCGGCAGATCATGACGTCAGTCGAGTGCGCAATGCCCTGGTATCGCCCCGGAGCGGATATTGAGTGGCGCCCCGTGCCTTACCGCCTGACGCTAGCAACGACAGGTTGAGGGGAGCGTTCTGCAGTCATGAAGGGAAAGGGGGAGCGCTATTTAAAGGTGACCGCTTCCTGCCTTTTATTGTTAGTGCCATTTTTGAACTACACATTCTGAGAGAGAGAGAGAGAGAGAGACTGACTTCTGGAGAGATTCAACGTTGTGTGAAGGAGTTTTGGGTACTGAGCAGCACTTTGCAGGTTCATTTTGATTTGTCATTCCTTGTATCGATTTAGCAGAGACTGCGGGGGCTGCACTCTGAGCTCTTTGCCTGGTACTCTCCATTGTTCTTTCCAGCACATTTGATGTGCAGGTCTCTCCAGGCCGAGATTCAAGGCTGCAATGAGCAGGATGTGGATGGAAAGCAAGATTAACCATCCCCTTTAAGAACTGGCCCGTGCCATTGTGTGTGTGTTCCATTGCTGACTGACATTACATGAGCTTCGCCAGCGCTCTGAGGTAGCACCTCGCTCCTCGGCCTTTGCGCCTTAAGACAGGTGTGAAGCGCCTGATATAGCGCTGCAATCACCTACAGGGGCGATAAAAGTCAAGTTTGCAGTCGGTGGCGATAATTAGCGCCAGGCGCTAATCTTTGCGCCCGGCCGATAATTGCGCCCCAAATGGGGCGATACTGAATTTCTCCCCCATAGAATCATAGTATGGTTACAGCACAGAAGGAGGCCATTCAGCCCGTCGAGCCCGTGCCGGCTCTCTGTAAGAGCACTTCAGCTAGTCCCACTCCCCCGCCCTTTCCCCGTAGCCCTGCAATTTTTTTTTCCTTCAGGTACTTATCCAACTCCCTTTTGAAAGCCACGGTTGAATCTGCCTCCACCACCCTTTCAGGCAGCGCATTCCAGATCCTCACCACTCGCTGAGTAAAAAAGTTTTCCCTCATGTCGCCTTTGGTTCTTCTGCCAATCACCTTCAATCTGTGTCCTCTGGTTCTCCACCCTTCCGCCAATGGGAACAATCTCTCTCTATCTACTCTGTCCAGACCCCTCACGATTTTGAAAATACTTGGTCACCAGGAATATTAAGAACCCATTCCTGGCCATGTGTAAACCATGTCTCTGTTAATGCAACCTCGCCAAAATTGCAAGTCTTTTATTTTTTCTTTCGAAGCGGTTGGGAGTTTCGTAACTCACCGATATGTGGGGAATTTTGTAAGTGCCCAACTCGCTGGGGTGTTGTAACAGATCCTGAGTGGTTGGGGGTTTTGTAACTCACAGTACCGTTGGGAATTTGTAATCCAGATCCTTCACAGTGTCACTTCCCATTAAAATAAAGCTGCTGCCTTGCGCTGGGACCCTGCACATTGACAAGATCCTCAACGGACACTCCAACACGCACAGCAATGCGAGCGTGCCTCTTTCAGTTGCTGCTCCTGGCAGGAGGCTCCTGGGGTGAGTTTCACTCCTTCAACGAGGAGTTCTGTTCTTTTCAGGAGCTTTTCTCAGAGTCTGCAACCTCAGAGAGTAAAGCTGCTGCTCAGGGAAGGCATCCCACTGAACTCCGGATTAGCCCAATGCTTATTCTCACTGCACCTGTTGTAACAAGGCTGCGATGAAACTTTCGCCACAGCCCTTCTGTCTCTCAGGATCATTCTCACTTTCTGTCTCTCTCTCTCTCTCTGTCTCTCTTTCAATCTCACTGTCTCTCTCCATCTCTCTCTCTCTGCCTTTCTCCGTCTCTCTCACTGTCTCTAACTCTCTCACTGTCTCTCACTTACTGACTCTTTCTCTCTCTCTCACAGTCGCTCACTCACTGTCTCTCGCTCACTGTGTCTCGCTCACTGTCTTTCTCTCTCTCTCACTGTCTCTCTCTGCCTCTTACTGACTCTTTCTCTCTCTCACTGTGTCACGCTCACTGTCTCTCACTTACTGACTCTTTCTCTCTCTCTCACTGTCGCTCACTCACTGTCTCTCGCTCACTGTGTCTCGCTCACTGTCTTTCATAAGAACATAAGAACATAAGAAATAGGAGCAGGAGTAGGCCAATCGGCCCTTCGAGCCTGCTCCGCCATTCAATAAGATCATGGCTGATCTGATCCTCACCTCAAATCTAAAGAACACAAGAAGTAGGAGCAGGACCCGGCCACTCAGCCCCTGGGCCCGCTACGCCACCCACAGGGCCTCGACCGATCCGAACTCAGCCTCATGTCCAATTTCCTGCCCGCTCCCCGTAACCCCTAATTCCTTTTACTTCTAGGAAACTGTCTATTTCTGTTTTAAATTTATTTAATGATGTAGCTTCCACAGCTTCCTGGGGCAGCAAATTCCACAGACCTACTACCCTCTGAGTGAAGAAGTTTCTCCTCATCTCAGTTTTGAAAGAGCAGCCCCTTATTCTAAGATTATGCCCCCTAGTTCTAGTTTCACCCATCCTTGGGAACATCCTTACCACATCTCACTGTCTCTCTCTCACTGTCTCTCTCGCTCACTGTCTCTCGCTGTCTCTCGCTCACTGTGTCTCGCTCACTGTCTTTCTCTCTCTCTCACTGTCTCTCTCGCTCACTGTCTCTGTCTCTCTGCCTCTCGCTGACTGTCTCTCTCTCTCT
>JASTWF010001921.1:27500-51174 GCA_030390025.1 Squalus acanthias | reverse complement strand
GCCCCGCCCACAGTGCGGCGCTCCCTCAGTACTGCCCCTCCGACAGTGCAGCACTCCCTCAGTACTGCCCCTCCGACAGTGCAGCGCTCCCTCAGTACCGCCCCTCCGACAGTGCGGCGCTCCCTCAAAACTGCCCCTCCGACAGTGCGGCGCTCCCTCAGTACCGCCCCTCCGACGGTGCGGCGCTCCCTCAGTACTGCCCCTCCGATAGTGCGGTGCTCCCTCAGTACTGCCCCTCCGACAGTGCGGCACTCCCTCAGTACTGCCCCTCCCACAGTGCAGCGCTCCCTCAGTACTGCCCCTCCGACAGTGCGGCGCTCCCTCAGTACTGCCCCTCCGGCAGTGCGGCGCTCCCTCAGTACTGCCCCTCCGACAGTGCGGCGCTCCCTCAGTACCGCCCCTCCGACAGTGCGGCGCTCCCTCAGTACTGCCCCTACGACAGTGCGGCGCTCCCTCAGCACTGCCCCTCCGACAGTGCGGCGCTCCCTCAGTACTCCCCCTACGACAGTGCGGCGCTCCCTTAGTACTGCCCCTCCGACAGTGCGGCGCTCCCTCAGTACTGCCCCTCCGACAGTGCGGCGCTCCCTCAGTACTGCCCCTCCGACAGTGGGGCGCTCCCTCAGTACTGCCCCTCCGGCAGTGCGGCGCTCCCTCTGTACCGCCCCCCGACAGTGCGGCGCTCCCTCAGTACTGCCCCTCCGACAGTGCAGCGCTCCCTCAGTACTGCCCCTCCGACAGTGCGGCACTCCCTCAGTACTGCCCCTCCGACAGTGCAGCGCTCCCTCAGTACTGACCCTCCGACAGTGCGGCGCTCCCTCAGTACTGCCCCTCCGACAGTGGGGCGCTCCCTCAGTACTGCCCCTCCGGCAGTGCGGCGCTCCCTCAGTACCGCCCCTCCGACAGTGCGGCGCTCTCTCAGTACTACCCCTCCGACAGTGCGGCGCTCCCTCAGTGCTGCCCCTCCGACAGTGCGGCGCTCTCTCAGTACTGCCCCTCCGACAGTGCGGCGCTCTCTCAGTACTGCCCTTCCGACAGTGCGGCGCTCCCTCAGTCCTGCCCCTCCGACAGTGCGGCGCTCCCTCAGTACCGCCCACTCCGACAGTGCGGCGCTCCCTCAGTACCGCCCCTCCGACAGTGCGGCGCTCTCTCAGTACTGCCCCTCCGACAGTGCGGCGCTCCCTCAGTGCTGCCCCTCCGACAGTGCGGCGCTCTCTCAGTACTGCCCCTCCGACAGTGATGCCCTGAATCTTGCTCCCTCTCTCGCTAGTCATTCACCTACAATTAAATAAGACATTCACTTTGTGCTTTCCCCTTGACCAGGTCCTTTCCACTAAAGCAGGAACAACTGACGCCATTAATTGGCTGAATGGGTGTTCCGATGTGACAAGGTAATTAGATTCCCAGAGGGGGGTTCCATAACTGATGTCAGCGAACAATGTACACTAAAATCAGAAGTCGCACAACACCAGGTTATAGTCCAACAGTTTTATTTGAAATCACAAGCTTTCGGAGCGCTGCTCCTTCATCAGGTGAAGTGAAGGAACACGAATCGGCAAAGCATATATAGACAGAGAACAATGCCTGTGCAGCGTACAATGTCAGACGACTACAGTTAATCTTTCTGACTGCCTTTTGTCACACCTCGGCAGAGAGACAATCAGGTCAGTCAGGAAGACATTATATCAAAGACATAGCAAGATACAACTAAGACTATGAGGTGGGGTCACAGGGGGTCTAATGTGTCAAATGCTGCAGTCTGTATCGAAAACCATAAACTTTAAACTTTTTACTTTTTTTACTGGAAATCACATCTGTGAACAAGCCAACGATGACTCGAGTCTGGATGACTCTACGTCATGTAGCGTGACATGAAACCGAGATCCCGGTTGAGGCCGTCCTCATGGGTGCGGAACTTGGCTATCAGTTTCTGCTCGATGATTTTGCGTTGTCGTGTGTCTCGAAGGCCGCCTTGGAGAACGCTTACCCGCAGATCCGAGGCTGAATGTCCTTGACTGCTGAAGTGTTCCCCGACTGGGAGGTAACAATCCTGCCTGGCGATTGTTGCGCGGTGTCCATTCATACGTTGTCTCAGTGTCTGCATGGTCTCGCCGATGTACCATGCTCCGGGGCATCCTTTCCTGCAACGTATGAGGTAGACAACGTTGGCCGAGTCACATGAGTATGTACCACGTACCTGGTGGGAAGTGTCCTCACGTGTGATGATGGTATCTGTGTTGATGATCTGGCATGTCTTGCAGAGGTTTCCGTGGCAGGGTTGTGTGGTGTCGTGGTCGCTGTTCTCCTGAAAGCTGGGTAATTTGCTGCGAACGATGGTACTTTTGAGGTTAGGCGGCTGTTTGAAGGCGAGTAGTGGAGGCGTGGGGATGGCCTTAGCGAGGTGTTCAAGGTTGAAGGCTGCGAAGAACATGGCGTAGTTTCTCCGCTCCGGGGAAGTACTGGACAACTGTTGGTTGTGTCCCGTGTTCGCCTTCTGAGGAGGTCTATGCGATTTTTCGCTGTGGTCCGTAGGAACTGTCGATCGATGAGTCGAGCGTCATATCCCATTCTTATGAGGGCGTCTTTCAGCGTCCATAGGTGTCCATCGCGTTCCTCCTCGTCTGAGCAGATCCTGTGTATTCGCAGGGCTTGTCCATAGGGGATGGCTTCTTTAACGTGGTTAGGGTGGAAGCTGGAGAAGTAGAGCATCGTGAGGTTGTCTGTGGGCTTGCGGTAGAGTGAAGTGCTGAGGTGTCCGTCTTTGATGGAGATTCGTGTGTCCAGGAATGAAACCGATTCTGAGGAGTAGTCCATGGTGAGTTTGATGGTGGGATGGAACTTGTTGATGTTATCGTGTAGTCTTTTCAGTGATCCTTCGCCGTGGGTCCAAAGGAAGAAAATGTCGTCGATGTATCTGGTGTACAGCGTTGGTTGGAGGTCCTGTGCAGCGAAGAAGTCTTGCTCGAACTTGTGCATGAAGATGTTGGCGTATTGGGGTGCGAATTTGGTCCCCATGGCTGTTCCGTGTGTTTGGGTAAAAAACTGGTTGTCGAAGGTGAAGACATTGTGGTCAAGGATGAAGCGGATGAGTTGTAGGATGGCGTCTGGAGATTGGCTGTTGTTGGTGTTGAGTACTGAGGCTGTCGCAGCGATGCCGTCATTGTGGGGGATATTGGTGTAGAGTGCCGATACGTCCATCGTGGCGAGGAGTGTTCCTGGTTCAACTGGTCCATGGGTGCTGAGTTTCTGTAAGAAGTCTGTAGTGTCGCGACAGAAGCTGGGGGTTCCCTGTACGATGGGTTTCAGGATGCCCTCGACGTATCCAGAGAGGTTCTCACACAGGGTTCCGTTGCCTGATACGATAGGACGTCCGGGTGTGTTGGCTTTGTGTATCTTTGGGAGGCAGTAGAAGTCTCCCACGCGGGGAGTACGTGGGATGAGAGCGCGTAGGATGCTTTGAAGGTCTGGATCGAAGGTCTTGATCAGTCTATTGAGTTGGCGGGTGTGTTCTTTGGTCGGATCTGCGGGTAGCTGTCTGCAGTGTTCCTGGTTGTCCAGTTGTCGGTATGCTTCTTTGCAATAGTCCATTCTGTTCTGTATGACGATGGCTCCTCCTTTGTCCGCTGGTTTGATGACGCTGTTGCGGTTGGTCTTGAGAGCGTGGATGGCGTTGCGTTGTGCTCGGGTGACATTCTGGACTGTCTTGTGAGTGCGGCTGATGAATCTGGCGTTGATGCATCTCCTGACAGCTTGAGCACACATGTCAAGCTTAGGGCAGCGACCCTCCGGAGGGGTCCAATTTGACTCTTTCTTCTTCGGTTGCTGCACTGCGAGTCCCTCTGTCTGCTGTTCCGGATCATTGATTGTCTCATTGGGTTCGCTGCTGACATCTTGCTCCGCATCAATGTACACTAAAGTACAGCTGAGCACGGCGAGCCTCCAATAACCTCCGTGTATAAAGGAACAAGACCTATATATCTATGGTAACGGAACTATCGTAATAAACCTACAGCATTTCCCCCCACTCCCTCCTCATCCACCCCGCAACTTCCCCTCCCCTCCCCTCTCCTCCCCTCCCCTCTCCTCCCCTCCCCTCTCCTCCCCTCCCCCCTCCCCTCCCCATCTCTCCTCCCCTCTCCTCTCCTCCCCCTTCCCCTCTCCTCCCCCCCTCCCCTCTCCTCTCCTCTCCTCTCTCCTCCCCTCCCCTCTCCTCTCCTCTCCGCCCCTGCTCTCCTCTCTCCTCTCCTCTCCTCCCCTCCCCTCTCCTCCCTACCCTCTCCTCCCCTCTCCTCTCCTCCCCTCCCCTCCCCTCTCCTCCCCTGCCCTCTCCTCCCCTCCCCTCCCCTCCCCTCTCCTCTCCTCCCCTCCCCTCCCCTCCCCTCCCCTCTCCTCCCCTCCCCTCCCCTCTCCTCTCCTCCCCTCTCCTCCCCTCCCCTCTCCTCCCCTCCCCTCTCCTCTCCTCTCCTCTCCTCTCCTCCCCTCCCCTCTCCTCCCCTCCCCTCTCCTCCCCTCCCGTCCCCTCTCCTCTCCTCCCCTCTCCTCCCCTCCCCTCCCCTCTCATCCCTTCCCCTCCGCTCCCCTCTCCTCCCCTCTCCTCCCCTCCCCTCTCCACCCCTCCCCTCTCCTCCCCTCCCCTCCCCTCCCCTCTCCTCCCCTCTCCTCTCCTCTCCTCTCCTCCCCTCCCCTCCCCTCCCCCTCCTCCCCTCTCCTCCCCTCTCCTCCCCTCCCCTCCCCTCTCCCCTCTCCTCCCCTCCCCTCTCCTCCCCTCCCCTCTCCTCCCCGCCCCTCCCCTCTCCTCTCCCCTCCTCCCCTCTCCTCCCCTCCTCTCCCCTCTCCTCCCCTCTCCTCCCCTCTCCTCCCCTCCCCTCTCCTCCCCGCCCCTCCCCTCTCCTCTCCCCTCCTCCCCTCTCCTCCCCTCCTCTCCCCTCCTCTCCCCTCTCCTCCCCTCCTCTCCCCTCCTCTCCCCTCTCCTCCCCTCTCCTCCCCTCCCCTCTCCTCTCCCCTCCCCTCCTCTCCTCTCACCTCCCCTCCTCTCCCCTCCCCCCCTCCTCTCCCCTCCCCCCTCCTCTCCCCTCTCCTCCTCTCCCCTCTCCCCTCCTCTCCCCTCTCCTCCTCTCCCCTCTCCTCCCCTCCCCTCTCCTCCCCTCCCCTCCCCTCTCCTCCCCTCTCCTCCCCTCTCCTCCCCTCTCCTCTCCTCCCCTCTCCTCTCCTCACCTCCCCTCACCTCCCCTCCCCTCCCCTCTCCTCTCCTCTCCTCCCCTCTCCTCCCCTCCCCTCTCCTCTCCTCTCCTCCCCTCTCCTCTACTCCCCTCTCCTCCCCTCTCCTCCCCTTCTCTCAGCAGTGTCAGCTGTGGCTCAGTGGGTAGCGCTCTCTATCGCCTCTGAGTCAGAATGTTGTGGGTTCAAGACATAAGCAAAAAAATCGAGGCTGACACTCCAGTGCAATGCTGAGGGAGCGCCGCACTGTCGGAGGGGCGGTACTGAGGGAGCGCCGCACTGTCGGAGGGGCAGTACTGAGGGAGAGCCGCACTGTCGGAGGGGCAGTACTGAGGGAGCGCCGCACTGTCGGAGGGGCAGTACTGAGGGAGAGCCGCACTGTCGGAGGGGCAGTACTGACGGAGTGCCGCACTGTCGGAGGGGCAGTACTGAGGGAGCGCCGCACTGTCGGAGGGGCGGACTGAGGGAGCGCCGCACTGTCGGAGGGGCAGTACTGAGGGAGCGTGGCACTGTCGATGGGGCAGTGCTGAGGGAGTGCCACACTGTCGGGGGGGCAGTACTGAGGGAGCGCTGCACTGTCAGAGGAGCAGTACTGAGGGAGCGCTGCACTGTCGGAGGGGCAGTACTGAGGGAGCGCCGCACTGTCGGAGGGGCAGTACTGAGGGAGCGCCGCACTGTTGGAGGGGCAGTACTGAGGGAGCACCGCACTGTCGGAGGGGCAGTACTGAGGGAGCGCTGCACTGTCGGAGGAGCAGTACTGAGGGAGCGCTGCACTGTCGGAAGGGCAGTACTGAGGGAGCACCGCACTGTCGGAGGGGCGGTACTGAGGAAGCGCCGCACTGTCAGAGGGGCAGTACTGAGGGAGCGCCGCACTGTTGGAGGGGCTGCCTTTCGGATGAGACATTAAATCGAGGCCCCGTCTTCCCCCCTCAGGTGGATGTAAACAATCCCGTGGCACGATTTCGAAGAAGAGCATTGGAGTTATCCCCGGTGTCCTGGGGCCAATATTTATCCCTCAATCAACATCACTAAACACAGATTAACTGGTCATTTATCACATTGCTGTTTGTGGGAGCTTGCTGTGCACAAACTGGCTGCCGGGTTTCCTACATTACAACAGTGACCACACTTCAAAGAAAGTACTTCATTGGCTGTAAAGCGCTTTGGGACGTCCTGAGGTGGTGAAAGGCGCTGGAGAAATGTAAGTCTTTCATTTCAGTCAGGAGAGAATAAAGGGGCAGGAGGGAGGAGAAGGTGTAGAGGGAGCTTTACTCTGTATCTAACCCGTGCTGTACCTGTCCTGGGAGTGTTTGATGAGACAGTGTAGAGGGAGCTTTACTCTGTATCTAACCCCGTGCTGTACCTGCCCTGGGAGTGTTTGATGGGACAGCGTAGAGGGAGCTTTACTCTGTATCTAACCCCGTGCTGTACCTGCCCTGGGAGTGTTTGATGGGGACAGTGCAGAGAGAGCTTTACTCTGTATCTAAACCCGTGCTGTACCTGCCCTGGGAGTGTTTGATGGGACAGTGTAGAGAGAGCTTTACTCTGTATCTAAACCCGTGCTGTACCTGCCCTGGGAGTGTTTGATGGGACAGTGTAGAGGAAGCTTTACTCTGTATCTAACCCGTGCTGTACCTGCCCTGGGAGTGTTTGATGGGACAGTGTAGAGGAAGCTTTACTCTGTATCTAACCCGTGCTGTACCTGCCCTGGGAGTGTTTGATGGGACAGTGTAGAGGAAGCTTTACTCTGTATCTAACCCGTGCTGTACCTGCCCTGGGAGTGTTTGATGGGGACAGTGTAGAGGGAGCTTTACTCTGTATCTAACCCTTGCTGTACCTGCCCTGGAGTGTTTGATGGGACAGTGTAGAGAGAGCTTTACTCTGTATCTAACCCGTGCTGTACCTGCCCTGGGAGTGTTTGATGGGGACAGTGTAGAGGGAGCTTTACTCTGTATCTAACCCTTGCTGTACCTGCCCTGGGAGTGTTTGATGGGGACAGTGTAGAGGGAGCTTTACTCTGTATCGAACCCTTGCTGTACCTGCCCTGGGAGTGTTTGATGGGGACAGTGTAGAGGGAGCTTTACTCTGTTTCTAACCCGTGCTGTACCTGCCCTGGGAGTGTTTGATGGGGACAGTGTAGAGGGAGCTTTACTCTGTATCTAAACCCGTGCTGTACCTGCCCTGGGAGTGTTTGATGGGGACAGTGTAGAGGGAGCTTTACTCTGTATCTAACCCTTGCTGTACCTGCCCTGGGAGTGTTTGATGGGGACAGTGTAGAGGGAGCTTTACTCTGTATCTAACCCTTGCTGTACCTGCCCTGGGAGTGTTTGATGGGGACAGTGTAGAGGGAGTTTTACTCTGTATCTAAACCCGTGCTGTACCTGCCCTGGGAGTGTTTGATGGGACAGTGTAGAGGGAGCTTTACTCTGTATCTAAACCCGTGCTGCACCTGCCCTGGGAGTGTTTGATGGGGACAGTGTAGAGGGAGCTTTACTCTGTATCTAACCCGTGCTGTACCTGCCCTGGGAGTGTTTGATGGGACAGTGTAGAGGAAGCTTTACTCTGTATCTAACCCGTGCTGTACCTGCCCTGGGAGAGTTTGATGGGACAGTGTAGAGGAAGCTTTACTCTGTATCTAACCCGTGCTGTACCTGCCTTGGGAGTGTTTGATGGGGACAGTGTAGAGGGAGCTTTACTCTGTATCTAACCCTTGCTGTACCTGCCCTGGGAGTGTTTGATGGGACAGTGTAGAGAGAGCTTTACTCTGTATCTAAACCCATGCTGTACCTGCCCTGGGAGTGTTTGATGGGGACAGTGTAGAGGGAGCTTTACTCTGTATCTAACCCTTGCTGTACCTGCCCTGGGAGTGTTTGATGGGGACAGTGTAGAGGGAGCTTTACTCTGTATCTAACCCTTGCTGTACCTGCTCTGGGAGTGTTTGATGGGGACAGTGTAGAGGGAGCTTTACTCTGTTTCTAACCCGTGCTGTACCTGCCCTGGGAGTGTTTGATGGGGACAGTGTAGAGGGAGCTTTACTCTGTATCTAAACCCGTGCTGTACCTGCCCTGGGAGTGTTTGATGGGGACAGTGTAGAGGGAGCTTTACTCTGTATCTAACCCGTGCTGTACCTGCCCTGGGAGTGTTTGATGGGGACAGTGTAGAGGGAGCTTTACTCTGTATCTAACCCTTGCTGTACCTGCCCTGGGAGTGTTTGATGGGGACAATGTAGAGGGAGCTTTACTCTGTATCTAACCCTTGCTGTACCTGTCCTGGGAGTGTTTGATGGGGACAGTGTAGAGGGAGCTTTACACTGTATCTAAACCCGTGCTGTACCTGCCCTGGGAGTGTTTGATGGGACAGTGTAGAGGGAGCTTTACTCTGTATCTAAACCCGTGCTGTACCTGCCCTGGGAGTGTTTGATGGGGACAGTGTAGAGGGAGCTTTACTCTGTATCTAACACGTGCTGTACCTGCCCTGGGAGTGTTTGATGGGACAGTGTAGAGGGAGCTTTACTCTGTATCTAACCCCGTGCTGTAGCTGCCCTGGGAGTGTTTGATGGGACAGTGTAGAGGGAGCTTTACTCTGTATCTAACCCCGTGCTGTAGCTGCCCTGGGAGTGTTTGATGGGACAGTGTAGAGGGAGCTTTACTCTGTATCTAACCCGTGCTGTACCTGCCCTGGGAGTGTTTGTTGGGACAGTGTCGAGGGAGCTTTACTCTGTATCGAACCCGTGCTGTACCTGCCCTGGGAGTGTTTGATGGGGACCGTGTAGAGGGAGCTTTACTCTGTATCTAACCCCGTGCTGTACCTGTCCTGGGAGTGTTTGATTGGACAGTGTAGAGGAAGCTTTACTCTGTATCTAACCTGTGCTGTACCTGCTCTGGGAGTGTTTGATGGGACAGTGTAGAGGGAGCTTTATTCTGTATCTAACCCGTGCTGTACCTGCCCTGGGAGTGTTTGATGGGGACAGTGTAGGGGGAGCTTTACTCTGTTTCTAACCCCGTGCTGCACCTGCCCTGGGAGTGTTTGATGGGGACAGTGTAGACGGAGCTTTACTCTGTATCTAACCCGTGCTCTACCTGCCCTGGGAGCGTTTGATGGGGACAGTGTAGAGGGAGCTTTACTCTGTATCTAACCCGTGCTGTACCTGTCCTGGGAGTGTTTGATGGGACAGTGTCGAGGGAGCTTTACTCTGTATCTAACCCGTGCTGTACCTGTCCCGGGAGTGTTTGATGGGACAGTGTAGAGGGAGCTTTACTCTGTATCTAACCCGTGCTGTACCTGTCCCAGGAGTGTTTGATGGGACAGTGTAGAGGGAGCTTTACTCTGTGTCCAACCCGTGCTGTAACTGTCCTGGGAGTGTTTGATGGGACAGTGTAGAGGGAGCTTTACTCTGTATCTAACCCGTGCTGTACCTGTCCCGGGAGTGTTTGATGGGACAGTGTAGAGGGAGCTTTACTCTGTATCTAACCCCGTGCTGTACCTGCCCTGGAGTATTTGATGGGACAGTGTAGAGGGAGCTTTACTCTGTATCTAACCCGTGCTGTACCTGCCCTGGGATTGTTTGATGGGACAGTGTAGAGGGAGCTTTACTCTGTATCTAACCTGTGCTGTACCTGCCCTGGGAGTGTTTGATGGGACAGTGTAGAGGGAGCTTTACTCTGTATCTAACCCGTGCTGTACCTGCTCTGGGAGTTTTTGATGGGACAGTGTAGACGGAGCTTTACTCTGTATCTAACCCGTGCTCTACCTGCCGTGTGAGTGTTTGATGGGGACAGTATAGAGGGAGCTTTACTCTGTATCGAACCCCGTGCTGTACCTGCCCTGGGTGTGTTGGAAGGGGACAGTGTAGAGGGAGCTTTACTCTGTATCTCACCCGTGCTGTACCTGTCCTAGGAGTGTTTGATGGGACAGTGTAGAGGGAGTTTTACTCTCTATCTAACCCGTGCTGTACCTGTCCCGGGAGTGTTTGATGGGACAGTGTAGAGGGAGCTTTACTCTGTATCTAACCCGTGCTGTACCTGTCCCGGGAGTGTTTGATGGGACAGTGTAGAGGGAGCTTTACTCTGTATCTAACCCGTGCTGTACCTGTCCCGGGAGTGTTTGATGGGACAGTGTAGAGGAAGCTTTACTCTGTATCTAAACTGTGCTGTACCTGCTCTGGGAGTGTTTGATGGGACAGTGTAGAGGGAGCTTTATTCTGTATCTAACCCGTGCTGTACCTGCCCTGGGAGTGTTTGATGGGGACAGTGTAGGGGGAGCTTTACTCTGTTTCTAACCCCGTGCTGCACCTGCCCTGGGAGTGTTTGATGGGGACAGTGTAGACGGAGCTTTACTCTGTATCTAACCCCGTGCTGTACCTGCCCTGGGTGTGTTGGAAGGGGACAGTGTAGAGGGTGCTTTATTCTGTATCTAACCCGTGCTGTACCTGCCCTGGGAGTGTTTGATGGACAGTGTAGAGGTAGCTTTACTCTGTATCTAACCACGTGCTGTACCTGCCCTGGGAGTGTTTGATGGGGACAGTGTAGAGGGAGCTTTACTCTGTATCTCACCCGTGCTGTACCTGTCCCGGGAGTGTTTGATGGGACAGTGTAGAGGGAGCTTTACTCTGTATCTAACCCGTGCTGTACCTGTCCTGGGAGTGTTTGATGGGACAGTTTAGAGGGTGCTTTACTCTGTATCTAACCCGTGCTGTACCTGTCCCGGGAGTGTTTGATGGGACAGTGTAGAGGGAGCTTTACTCTGTATCTAACCCGTGCTGTACCTGTCCCGGGAGTGTTTGATGGGGACAGTGTAGAGGGAGCTTTACTCTGTATCTAACCCCGTGCTGTACCTGCCCTGGGTGTGTTGGATGGGGACAGTGTAGAGGGAGCTTTATTCTGTATCGAACCCGTGCTGTACCTGCCCTGGGAGTGTTTGATGGGGACAGTGTTGAGGGAGCTTTACTCTGTATCTAACCCTTGCTGTACCTGCCCTGGGAGTGTTTGATGGGGACAGTGTAGAGGGAGCTTTACTCTGTATCTTACCCTTGCTGTACCTGCCCTGGGAGTGTTTGATGGGGACAGTGTAGAGGGAGCTTTACACTGTATCTAACCCTTGCTGTACCTGCCCTGGGAGTGTTTGATGGGGACAGTGTAGAGGGAGCTTTACTCTGTATCTAACCCTTGCTGTACCTGTCCTGGGAGTGTTTGATGGGGACAGTGTAGTGGGAGCTTTACTCTGTATCTAAACCCGTGCTGTACCTGCCCTGGGAGTGTTTGATGGGACAGTGTAGAGGGAGCTTTACTCTGTATCTAAACCCGTGCTGTACCTGCCCTGGGAGTGTTTGATGGGGACAGTGTAGAGGGAGCTTTACTCTGTATCTAACACGTGCTGTACCTGCCCTGGGAGTGTTTGATGGACAGTGTAGAGGGAGCTTTACTCTGTATCTAACCCCGTGCTGTAGCTGCCCTGGGAGTGTTTGATGGGACAGTGTAGAGGGAGCTTTACTCTGTATCTAACCCCGTGCTGTAGCTGCCCTGGGAGTGTTTGATGGGACAGTTTTGAGGGAGCTTTACTCTGTATCTAACCCGTGCTGTACCTGCCCTGGGAGTGTTTGTTGGGGACAGTGTCGAGGGAGCTTTACTCTGTATCGAACCCGTGCTGTACCTGCCCTGGGAGTGTTTGATGGGGACCGTGTAGAGGGAGCTTTACTCTGTATCTAACCCCGTGCTGTACCTGTCCTGGGAGTGTTTGATTGGACAGTGTAGAGGAAGCTTTACTCTGTATCTAACCTGTGCTGTACCTGCTCTGGGAGTGTTTGATGGGACAGTGTAGAGGGAGCTTTATTCTGTATCTAACCCGTGCTGTACCTGCCCTGGGAGTGTTTGATGGGACAGTGTAGAGGGAGCTTTACTCTGTATCTAACCCGTGCTGTACCTGCCCTGGGAGTGTTTGATGGGACAGTGTAGAGGGAGCTTTACTCTGTATCTAACCCGTGCTGTACCTGCCCTGGGAGTGTTTGATGGGACAGTGTAGAGGGAGCTTTACTCTGTATCTAACCCGTGCTGTACCTGCCCTGGGAGTGTTTGATGGGACAGTGTAGAGGGAGCTTTACTCTGTATCTAACCCGTGCTGTACCTGCCCGGGAGTGTTTGATGGGACAGTGTAGAGGGAGCTTTACTCTGTATCTAACCCGTGCTGTACCTGCCCGGGAGTGTTTGATGGGACAGTGTAGAGGGAGCTTTACTCTGTATCTAACCCGTGCTGTACCTGCCCTGGGAGTGTTTGATGGGACAGTGTAGAGGGAGCTTTACTCTGTATCTAACCCGTGCTGTACCTGCCCGGGAGTGTTTGATGGGACAGTGTGAGGGAGCTTTACTCTGTATCTAACCCGTGCTGTACCTGCCCTGGGAGTGTTTGATGGGACAGTGTAGAGGGAGCTTTACGCTGTATCTAACACGTGCTGTACCTGGCCCCGGGGAGTGTTTGATGGGACAGTGTAGAGGGAGCTTTACTCTGTATCTAACCCGTGCTGTACCTGCCCTGGGAGTGTTTGATGGGACAGTGTAGAGGGAGCTTTACTCTGTATCTAACCCCGTGCTGTAGGCTTGGCCCTGGAGTGTTTGATGGGGACAGTGTAGAGGGAGCTTTACTCTGTATCTAACCCCGTGCTGTACTGCCCTGGGAGTGTTTGGATGGGGACAGTGTAGAGGGAGCTTTACTCTGTATCTAACCCGTGCTGTACCTGCCCTGGGGTGTTTGATGGGACAGTGTAGAGGTAGCTTTACTCTGTATCTAACCCCGTGCTGTACCTGCCCTGGGAGTGTTTGATGGGGACAGTGTAGAGGGAGCTTTACTCTGTATCTAACCCGTGCTGTACCTGCCCTGGGAGTGTTTGATGGGACAGTGTAGAGGGAGCTTTACTCTGTATCTAACCCGTGCTGTACCTGCCCTGGGAGTGTTTGATGGGACAGTGTAGAGGGAGCTTTACTCTGTATCTAACCCGTGCTGTACCTGCCCTGGGAGTGTTTGATGGGACAGTGTAGAGGGAGCTTTACTCTGTATCTAACCCGTGCTGTACCTGCCCGGGAGTGTTTGATGGGACAGTGTAGAGGGAGCTTTACTCTGTATCTAACCCGTGCTGTACCTGCCCGGGAGTGTTTGATGGGACAGTGTAGAGGGAGCTTTACTCTGTATCTAACCCGTGCTGTACCTGCCCTGGGAGTGTTTGATGGGACAGTGTAGAGGGAGCTTTACTCTGTATCTAACCCGTGCTGTACCTGCCCTGGGAGTGTTTGATGGGACAGTGTAGAGGGAGCTTTACTCTGTATCTAACCCTGCTGTACCTGCCCTGGGAGTGTTTGATGGGACAGTGTAGTAGGGAGCTTTACTCTGCTATCCTACCCTTGCTGTACCTGTCCTGGGGAGGTTTGATGGGGACAGTGTCCGAGGGAGCTTTACTCTGTATCTAACCCGTGCTGTACCTGCCCTGGGAGTGTTTGTTGGGACAGTGTCGAGGGAGGCCTATTGCTCTGTCTAACCCGTGCTGTACCTGCCCTGGGAGTGTTTGATGGGGACGTGTAGAGGGGAGGGGGTGAGCTTTACTCTGTATCTAACCGTGCTGTACCTGCCCATGGGAGTAGTTTGGAGGGGACAGTGTAGAGGGAGCTTTACTCTGTATCTATACCCGTGCTGTAGCCTGCCCTGGGAGTGTTTGATGGGGACAGTGTAGGGGGAGCTTTACACTGGTTCTAACCCCGTGCGGTAGCCCTGCCCCTGGGAGTGTTTGATGGGACAGTGTAGACGGGAGCTTTACTCTGTATCTAACCCGTGCTGCTACCCTGCCCTGGGAGCTGTTTGATGGGACAGGTAGAGGGAGCATTACTCTGTATCCGAACCCCGTGCTGTACCATGCCCTGGAGTGTTTGATGGGACAGTGTAGAGGGAAGCTTTACTCTGTATCTACCCGTGCTGTACTGCCTGGGAGTGTTTGATGGGACAGTGTAGAGGGAGCTTTACTCTGTATCTAACCCGTGCTGTACCTGTCCTGGAGTGTTTGATGGACAGTGTAGAGGGAGCTTTACTCTGTATCTAACCCGTGCTGTACCTGCCCTGGGAGTGTTTGTTGGGACAGTGTAGAGGGAGCTTTACTCTGTATCGAACCGTGCTGTACCTGCCCTGGGAGTGTTTGATGGGGACAGTGTGGAGGGAGCTTTACTCTGTATCTAACCTGTGCTGTACCTGCTCTGGGAGTGTTTGATGGGACAGTGTAGAGGGAGCTTTACTCTGTATCTAACCCGTGCTGTACCTGCCCTGGGAGTGTTTGATGGGGACAGTGTAGGGGAGCTTTACTCTGTTTCTAACCCGTGCTGCACCTGCCCTGGGAGTGTTTGATGGGGACAGTGTAGAGGGAGCTTTACTCTGTATCTAACCCGTGCTGTACCTGCCCTGGGAGTGTTTGATGGGGACAGTGTAGAGGGAGCTTTACTCTGTATCCAACCCGTGCTGTAACTGTCCCTGGGAGTGTTTGATGGGACAGTGTAGAGGGAGCTTTACTCTGTATCTAACCCGTGCTGTACCTGTCCCGGGAGTGTTTGATGGGACAGTGTAGAGGGAGCTTTACTCTGTATCTAACCCGTGCTGTACCTGCCCTGGGAGTATTTGATGGGACAGTGTAGAGGGAGCTTTACTCTGTATCTAACCCGTGCTGTACCTGCCCTGGGAGTGTTTGATGGGACAGTGCAGAGGAGCTTTACTCTGTATCTAACCTGTGCTGTACCTGCCCTGGGAGTGTTTGATGGGACAGTGTAGAGGGAGCTTTACTCTGTATCTAACCCGTGCTGTACCTGCTCTGGGAGTTTTTGATGGGACAGTGTAGACGGAGCTTTACTCTGTATCTAACCCGTGCTCTACCTGCCCGTGGGAGTGTTTGATGGGGACAGTGTAGAGGGAGCTTTACTCTGTATCTAACCTGTGCTGTACCTGCCCTGGGAGTGTTTGATGGGACAGTGTAGAGGGAGCTTTACTCTGTATCTAACCCTTGCTGTACCTGTCCCGGGAGTGTTTGATGGGACAGTGTAGAGGGAGCTTTACTCTGTTTCTAACCCGTGCTGTACCTGCCCTGGGAGTGTTTGATGGGGACAGTGTAGAGGGAGCTTTACTCTGTATCTAAACCCGTGCTGTACCTGCCCTGGGAGTGTTTGATGGGGACAGTGTAGAGGGAGCTTTACTCTGTATCTAACCCTTGCTGTACCTGCCCTGGGAGTGTTTGATGGGGACAGTGTAGAGGGAGCTTTACTCTGTATCTAACCCTTGCTGTACCTGCCCTGGGAGTGTTTGATGGGGACAATGTAGAGGGAGCTTTACTCTGTATCTAACCCTTGCTGTACCTGTCCTGGGAGTGTTTGATGGGGACAGTGTAGAGGGAGCTTTACACTGTATCTAAACCCGTGCTGTACCTGCCCTGGGAGTGTTTGATGGGACAGTGTAGAGGGAGCTTTACTCTGTATCTAAACCCGTGCTGTACCTGCCCTGGGAGTGTTTGATGGGGACAGTGTAGAGGGAGCTTTACTCTGTATCTAACACGTGCTGTACCTGCCCTGGGAGTGTTTGATGGGACAGTGTAGAGGGAGCTTTACTCTGTATCTAACCCCGTGCTGTAGCTGCCCTGGGAGTGTTTGATGGGACAGTGTAGAGGGAGCTTTACTCTGTATCTAACCCCGTGCTGTAGCTGCCCTGGGAGTGTTTGATGGGACAGTGTAGAGGGAGCTTTACTCTGTATCTAACCCGTGCTGTACCTGCCCTGGGAGTGTTTGTTGGGACAGTGTCGAGGGAGCTTTACTCTGTATCGAACCCGTGCTGTACCTGCCCTGGGAGTGTTTGATGGGGACCGTGTAGAGGGAGCTTTACTCTGTATCTAACCCCGTGCTGTACCTGTCCTGGGAGTGTTTGATTGGACAGTGTAGAGGAAGCTTTACTCTGTATCTAACCTGTGCTGTACCTGCTCTGGGAGTGTTTGATGGGACAGTGTAGAGGGAGCTTTATTCTGTATCTAACCCGTGCTGTACCTGCCCTGGGAGTGTTTGATGGGGACAGTGTAGGGGGAGCTTTACTCTGTTTCTAACCCCGTGCTGCACCTGCCCTGGGAGTGTTTGATGGGGACAGTGTAGACGGAGCTTTACTCTGTATCTAACCCGTGCTCTACCTGCCCTGGGAGCGTTTGATGGGGACAGTGTAGAGGGAGCTTTACTCTGTATCTAACCCGTGCTGTACCTGTCCTGGGAGTGTTTGATGGGACAGTGTCGAGGGAGCTTTACTCTGTATCTAACCCGTGCTGTACCTGTCCCGGGAGTGTTTGATGGGACAGTGTAGAGGGAGCTTTACTCTGTATCTAACCCGTGCTGTACCTGTCCCAGGAGTGTTTGATGGGACAGTGTAGAGGGAGCTTTACTCTGTGTCCAACCCGTGCTGTAACTGTCCTGGGAGTGTTTGATGGGACAGTGTAGAGGGAGCTTTACTCTGTATCTAACCCGTGCTGTACCTGTCCCGGGAGTGTTTGATGGGACAGTGTAGAGGGAGCTTTACTCTGTATCTAACCCCGTGCTGTACCTGCCCTGGGAGTATTTGATGGGACAGTGTAGAGGGAGCTTTACTCTGTATCTAACCCGTGCTGTACCTGCCCTGGGATTGTTTGATGGGACAGTGTAGAGGGAGCTTTACTCTGTATCTAACCTGTGCTGTACCTGCCCTGGGAGTGTTTGATGGGACAGTGTAGAGGGAGCTTTACTCTGTATCTAACCCGTGCTGTACCTGCTCTGGGAGTTTTTGATGGGACAGTGTAGACGGAGCTTTACTCTGTATCTAACCCGTGCTCTACCTGCCGTGTGAGTGTTTGATGGGGACAGTATAGAGGGAGCTTTACTCTGTATCGAACCCCGTGCTGTACCTGCCCTGGGTGTGTTGGAAGGGGACAGTGTAGAGGGAGCTTTACTCTGTATCTCACCCGTGCTGTACCTGTCCTAGGAGTGTTTGATGGGACAGTGTAGAGGGAGTTTTACTCTCTATCTAACCCGTGCTGTACCTGTCCCGGGAGTGTTTGATGGGACAGTGTAGAGGGAGCTTTACTCTGTATCTAACCCGTGCTGTACCTGTCCCGGGAGTGTTTGATGGGACAGTGTAGAGGGAGCTTTACTCTGTATCTAACCCGTGCTGTACCTGTCCCGGGAGTGTTTGATGGGACAGTGTAGAGGAAGCTTTACTCTGTATCTAAACTGTGCTGTACCTGCTCTGGGAGTGTTTGATGGGACAGTGTAGAGGGAGCTTTATTCTGTATCTAACCCGTGCTGTACCTGCCCTGGGAGTGTTTGATGGGGACAGTGTAGGGGGAGCTTTACTCTGTTTCTAACCCCGTGCTGCACCTGCCCTGGGAGTGTTTGATGGGGACAGTGTAGACGGAGCTTTACTCTGTATCTAACCCCGTGCTGTACCTGCCCTGGGTGTGTTGGAAGGGGACAGTGTAGAGGGTGCTTTATTCTGTATCTAACCCGTGCTGTACCTGCCCTGGGAGTGTTTGATGGGACAGTGTAGAGGTAGCTTTACTCTGTATCTAACCACGTGCTGTACCTGCCCTGGGAGTGTTTGATGGGGACAGTGTAGAGGGAGCTTTACTCTGTATCTCACCCGTGCTGTACCTGTCCCGGGAGTGTTTGATGGGACAGTGTAGAGGGAGCTTTACTCTGTATCTAACGCGTGCTGTACCTGTCCTGGGAGTGTTTGATGGGACAGTTTAGAGGGTGCTTTACTCTGTATCTAACCCGTGCTGTACCTGTCCCGGGAGTGTTTGATGGGACAGTGTAGAGGGAGCTTTACTCTGTATCTAACCCGTGCTGTACCTGTCCCGGGAGTGTTTGATGGGGACAGTGTAGAGGGAGCTTTACTCTGTATCTAACCCCGTGCTGTACCTGCCCTGGGTGTGTTGGATGGGGACAGTGTAGAGGGAGCTTTATTCTGTATCGAACCCGTGCTGTACCTGCCCTGGGAGTGTTTGATGGGGACAGTGTTGAGGGAGCTTTACTCTGTATCTAACCCTTGCTGTACCTGCCCTGGGAGTGTTTGATGGGGACAGTGTAGAGGGAGCTTTACTCTGTATCTTACCCTTGCTGTACCTGCCCTGGGAGTGTTTGATGGGGACAGTGTAGAGGGAGCTTTACACTGTATCTAACCCTTGCTGTACCTGCCCTGGGAGTGTTTGATGGGGACAGTGTAGAGGGAGCTTTACTCTGTATCTAACCCTTGCTGTACCTGTCCTGGGAGTGTTTGATGGGGACAGTGTAGTGGGAGCTTTACTCTGTATCTAAACCCGTGCTGTACCTGCCCTGGGAGTGTTTGATGGGACAGTGTAGAGGGAGCTTTACTCTGTATCTAAACCCGTGCTGTACCTGCCCTGGGAGTGTTTGATGGGGACAGTGTAGAGGGAGCTTTACTCTGTATCTAACACGTGCTGTACCTGCCCTGGGAGTGTTTGATGGGACAGTGTAGAGGGAGCTTTACTCTGTATCTAACCCCGTGCTGTAGCTGCCCTGGGAGTGTTTGATGGGACAGTGTAGAGGGAGCTTTACTCTGTATCTAACCCCGTGCTGTAGCTGCCCTGGGAGTGTTTGATGGGACAGTTTTGAGGGAGCTTTACTCTGTATCTAACCCGTGCTGTACCTGCCCTGGGAGTGTTTGTTGGGACAGTGTCGAGGGAGCTTTACTCTGTATCGAACCCGTGCTGTACCTGCCCTGGGAGTGTTTGATGGGGACCGTGTAGAGGGAGCTTTACTCTGTATCTAACCCCGTGCTGTACCTGTCCTGGGAGTGTTTGATTGGACAGTGTAGAGGAAGCTTTACTCTGTATCTAACCTGTGCTGTACCTGCTCTGGGAGTGTTTGATGGGACAGTGTAGAGGGAGCTTTATTCTGTATCTAACCCGTGCTGTACCTGCCCTGGGAGTGTTTGATGGGGACAGTGTAGGGGGAGCTTTACTCCGTTTCTAACCCCGTGCTGCACCTGCCCTGGGAGTGTTTGATGGGGACAGTGTAGACGGAGCTTTACTCTGTATCTAACCCGTGCTCTACCTGCCCTGGGAGCGTTTGATGGGGACAGTGTAGAGGGAGCTTTACTCTGTATCTAACCCGTGCTGTACCTGTCCTGGGAGTGTTTGATGGGACAGTGTCGAGGGAGCTTTACTCTGTATCTAACCCGTGCTGTACCTGTCCCGGGAGTGTTTGATGGGACAGTGTAGAGGGAGCTTTACTCTGTATCTAACCCGTGCTGTACCTGTCCCGGGAGTGTTTGATGGGACAGTGTAGAGGGAGCTTTACTCTGTATCCAACCCGTGCTGTAACTGTCCTGGGAGTGTTTGATGGGACAGTGTCGAGGGAGCTTTACTCTGTATCTAACCCGTGCTGTACCTGTCCCGGGAGTGTTTGATGGGACAGTGTAGAGGGAGCTTTACTCTGTATCTAACCCGTGCTGTACCTGCCCTGGGAGTATTTGATGGGACAGTGTAGAGGGAGCTTTACTCTGTATCTAACCCGTGCTGTACCTGCCCTGGGATTGTTTGATGGGACAGTGTAGAGGGAGCTTTACTCTGTATCTAACCTGTGCTGTACCTGCCCTGGGAGTGTTTGATGGGACAGTGTAGAGGGAGCTTTACTCTGTATCTAACCCGTGCTGTACCTGCTCTGGGAGTTTTTGATGGGACAGTGTAGACGGAGCTTTACTCTGTATCTAACCCGTGCTCTACCTGCCGTGTGAGTGTTTGATGGGGACAGTATAGAGGGAGCTTTACTCTGTATCTAACCCCGTGCTGTACCTGCCCTGGGTGTCTTGGAAGGGGACAGTGTAGAGGGTGCTTTATTCTGTATCTAAACCCGTGCTGTACCTGCCCTGGGAGTGTTTGATGGGACAGTGTCGAGGTAGCTTTACTGTGTATCTAACCACGTGCTGTACCTGCCCTGGGAGTGTTTGATGGGGACAGTGTAGAGGGAGCTTTACTCTGTATCTCACCCGTGCTGTACCTGTCCTAGGAGTGTTTGATGGGACAGTGTGGAGGGAGCTTTACTCTCTATCTAACCCGTGCTGTACCTGTCCCGGGAGTGTTTGATGGGACAGTGTAGAGGGAGCTTTACTCTGTATCTAACCCGTGCTGTACCTGTCCCGGGAGTGTTTGATGGGACAGTGTAGAGGGAGCATTACTCTGTATCTAACCCGTGCTGTACCTGTCCCGGGAGTGTTTGATGGGGACAGTGTAGAGGGAGCTTTGCTCTGTATCTAACCCCGTGCTGTACCTGCCCTGGGTGTGTTGGATGGGGACAGTGTAGAGGGAGCTTTATTCTGTATCTAACCCGTGCTGTACCTGCCCTGGGAGTGTTTGATGGGGACAGTGTAGAGGGAGCTTTACTCTGTATCTAACCCTTGCTGTGCCTGCCCTGGGAGTGTTTGATGGGGACAGTGTAGAGGGAGCTTTACTCTGTATCTGACCCTTGCTGTACCTGCCCTGGGAGTGTTTGATGGGGACAGTGTAGAGGGAGCTTTACTCTGTATCTAACCCTTGCTGTACCTGTCCTGGGAGTGTTTGATGGGGACAGTGTAGAGGGAGCTTTACTCTGTATCTAAACCCGTGCTGTACCTGCCCTGGGAGTGTTTGATGGGACAGTGTAGAGGGACCTTTACTCTGTATCTAAACCCGTGCTGTACCTGCCCTGGGAGTGTTTGATGGGGACAGTGTAGAGGGAGCTTTACTCTGTATCTAACACGTGCTGTACCTGCCCTGGGAGTGTTTGATGGGACAGTGTAGAGGGAGCTTTACTCTGTATCTAACCCCGTGCTGTAGCTGCCCTGGGAGTGTTTGATGGGACAGTGTAGAGGGAGCTTTACTCTGTATCTAACCCCGTGCTGTAGCTGCCCTGGGAGTGTTTGATGGGACAGTGTAGAGGGAGCTTTACTCTGTATCTAACCCGTGCTGTACCTGCCCTGGGAGTGTTTGATGGGACAGTGTAGAGGAAGCTTTACTCTGTATCTAACCCCGTGCTGTACCTGCCCTGGGAGTGTTTGATGGGGACAGTGTAGAGGGAGCTTTACTCTGTATCTAACCCGTGCTGTACCTGTCCTGGGAGTGTTTGATGGGACAGTGTCGAGGGAGCTTTACTCTGTATCTAACCCTGTGCTGTACCTGCCCTGGGAGTGTTTGTTGGGACAGTGTCGAGGGAGCTTTGCTCTGTGTCGAACCCGTGCTGTACCTGCCCTGGGAGTGTTTGATGGGGACCGTGTAGAGGAAGCTTTACTCTGTATCTAACCTGTGCTGTACCTGCTCTGGGAGTGTTTGATGGGACAGTGTAGAGGGAGCTTTATTCTGTATCTAACCCGTGCTGTACCTGCCCTGGGAGTGTTTGATGGGGACAGTGTAGGGGGAGCTTTACTCTGTTTCTAACCCCGTGCTGCACCTGCCCTGGGAGTGTTTGATGGGGACAGTGTAGACGGAGCTTTACTCTGTATCTAACCCGTGCTCTACCTGCCCTGGGAGCGTTTGATGGGGACAGTGTAGAGGGAGCTTTACTCTGTATCCAACCCGTGCTGTAACTGTCCTGGGAGTGTTTGATGGGACAGTGTAGAGGGAGCTTTACTCTGTATCTAACCCGTGCTGTACCTGTCCCGGGAGTGTTTGATGGGACAGTGTAGAGGGAGCTTTACTCTGTATCTAACCCCGTGCTGTACCTGCCCTGGGAGTATTTGATGGGACAGTGTAGAGGGAGCTTTACCCTGTATCTAACCCGTGCTGTACCTGCCCTGGGATTGTTTGATGGGACAGTGCAGAGGGAGCTTTACTCTGTATCTAACCTGTGCTGTACCTGCCCTGGGAGTGTTTGATGGGACAGTGTAGAGGGAGCTTTACTCTGTATCTAACCCGTGCTGTACCTGCTCTGGGAGTTTTTGATGGGACAGTGTAGACGGAGCTTTACTCTGTATCTAACCCGTGCTCTACCTGCCGTGGGAGTGTTTGATGGGGACAGTATAGAGGGAGCTTTACTCTGTATCTAACCTGTGCTGTACCTGTCCTGGGAGTGTTTGATGGGACAGTGTAGAGGGAGCTTTACTCTGTATCTAACCCGTGCTGTACCTGTCCCGGGAGTGTTTGATGGGACAGTGTAGAGGGAGCTTTACTCTGTATCTAACCCGTGCTGTACCTGTCCCGGGAGTGTTTGATTGGGACAGTGTAGAGGGAGCTTTACTCTGTATCTAACCCCGTGCTGTACCTGCCCTGGGTGTGTTGGATGGGGACAGTGTAGAGGGAGCTTTATTCTGTATCTAACCCGTGCTGTACCTGCCCTGGGCATGTTTGATGGGACAGTGTAGAGGGAGCTTTACTCTGTACCTAACCCGTGCTGTACCTGCCCTGGGAGTGTTTGATGGGGACAGTGTAGAGGGAGCTTTACTCTGTATCTAACCCGTGCTGTACCTGTCCTGGGAGTGTTTGATGGGACAGTGTAGAGGGAGCTTTACTCTGTATCTAACCCGTGCTGTACCTGTCCTGGGAGTGTTTGATGGGACAGTGTAGAGGGAGCTTTACTCTGTATCTAACCCCGTGCTGTACCTGCCCTGGGTGTGTTGGATGGGGACAGTGTAGAGGGAGCTTTATTCTGTATCTAACCCGTGCTGTACCTTCCCTGGGAGTGTTTGATGGGACAGTGTAGAGGGAGCTTTACTCTGTATCTAACCACGTGCTGTACCTGCCCTGGGAGTGTTTGATGGGGACAGTGTAGAGGGAGCTTTACTCTGTATCTAACCCGTGCTGTACCTGTCCTGGGAGTGTTTGATGGGACAGTGTAGAGGGAGCTTTGCTCTGTATCTAACCCGTGCTGTACCTGTCCCGGGAGTGTTTGATGGGACAGTGTACAGGGAGCTTTACTCTGTATCTAACCCGTGCTGTACCTGTCCCGGGAGTGTTTGATGGGGACAGTGTAGAGGGAGCTTTACTCTGTATCTAACCCCGTGCTGTACCTACCCTGGGTGTGTTCGATGGGGACAGTGTAGAGGGAGCTTTATTCTGTATCTAACCCGTGCTGTACCTGCCCTGGGAGTGTTTGATGGGACAGTGTAGAGGGAGCTTTACTATGTATCTAACCACGTGCTGTACCTGCCCTGGGAGTGTTTGATGGCGACAGTGTAGAGGGAGCTTTACTCTGTATCTAACCCGTGCTGTACCTGTCCTGGGAGTGTTTGATGGGACAGTGTAGAGGGAGCTTTACTCTGTATCTAACCCGTGCTGTACTTGCCCTGGGAGTGTTTGATGTGACAGTGTAGAGGGAGCTTTACTCTGTATCTAACCCGTGCTGTACCTGCCCTGGGAGTGTTTGATGGGACAATGTAGAGGGAGCTTTACTCTGTATCTAACCCGTGCTCTACCTGTCCTGGGAGTGTTTGATGGGACAGTGTAGAG
>JASTWF010001921.1:0-12500 GCA_030390025.1 Squalus acanthias | reverse complement strand
ACACTCTCCCGTATCACTGACTCTACCCACCCATTTAATCTCCTCCCACAGCCCATGTACACTCGACCCTATCATGGACTCTACCCACCCATTTAATCTCCTTCCACATACCGTGTACACTCTCCCCTATCACGGACTCTACCCACCCATTTAATCTCCTCCCACAGCCCGTGTACACTCTCCCCTATCATGGACTCTTCCCAACCATTTAATCTCCTCCCACAGCCCGTGTACACTCTCCCCTATGACGGACTCTACCCACCCATTTAATCTCCTCCCACAGCCCGTGTACACTCTACCCTATCACGGACTCTACCCACCCATTTCATCTCCTCCCACACCCCGTGTACACTGTCCCCTATCACAGACTCTACCCACCCATTTAATCCCCTCCCACAGCCCATGTGCACTCTCCCCTATCACTGACTCTACCCACCCATTTAATCTCCTCCCACAGCCCATGCACACTCTCCCCTATCACTGACTCTACCCACCCATTTAATCTTCTTCCACAGCCAATGTACACTCTCCCCTATCATGGACTCTACCCACCCATTTAATCTCCTCCCACAGCCCGTGTACACTCTCCCCTATCACTGACTATACCCACCCATTTAATCTCCTCCCACAGCCCGTGTACACTCTTCCCTATCACGGACTCTACTCACCCATTTAATCTCCTCCCACAGCCCGTGCACACTCTCCCCTGTCAAAGACTCTACCCACCCATTTCATCTCCTCCCACAGCCCGTGTACACTCTCCCCTATCATGGACTCTACCCACCCATTTAATCCCCTCCCACAGCCCATGTACACTCTCCCCTATCACTGACTCTACCCACCCATTTAATCTCCTCCCACAGCCCATGTACACTCTCCCCTATCACTGACTCTACCCACCTATTTAATCTTCTTCCACAGCCCATGTACACTCTCCCCTATCATGGACTCTACCCACCCATTTAATCTCCTCCCACAGCCCATGTACACTCTCCCCTATCATGGACTCTACCCACCCATTTAATCTCCTCCCACAGCCCGTGTACACTCTCCCCTATCACTGACTCTACCCACCCATTTAATCTCCTCCCACAGCCCGTGTACACTCTCCCCTATCACGGACTCTACCCACCCATTTAAACTCCTCCCACAGCCCGTGTACACTCTCCCCTATCACGGACTCTACCCACCCATTTAATCTGCTCCCACGGCCCGTGTACACTCTCCCCTATCACTGACTCTACCCACCCATTTAATCTCCTCCCACAGCCCGTGTACACTCACCCCTCTCACTGAATCTACCCACCCATTTAATCTCCTCCCACAGCCCGTGTACACTCTCCCCTATCA
Organism: Squalus acanthias; assembly: GCA_030390025.1. NCBI lineage: Eukaryota > Metazoa > Chordata > Chondrichthyes > Squaliformes > Squalidae > Squalus > Squalus acanthias. The sequence goes on along the minus strand of JASTWF010001921.1, from coordinate 11,150 downwards.
TGGACTCTACCCACCCATTTAATCCCCTCCCACAGCCCGTGCACACTCTCCCCTATCACTGACTCTCCCCACCCATTTAATCTCCTCCCACAGCCCGTGTACACTCTCCCCTATGACGGACTCTACCCACCCATTTAATCTCCTCCCACAGCCCGTGTACACTCTACCCTAGCACGGACTCTACCCACCCATTTCATCTCCTCCCACACCCCGTGTACACTGTCCCCTATCACAGACTCTACCCACCCATTTAATCCCCTCCCACAGCCCATGTGCACTCTCCCCTATCACTGACTCTACCCACCCATTTAATCTCCTCCCACAGCCCATGCACACTCTCCCCTATCACTGACTCTACCCACCCATTTAATCTTCTTCCACAGCCAATGTACACTCTCCCCTATCATGGACTCTACCCACCCATTTAATCTCCTCCCACAGCCCGTGTACACTCTCCCCTATCACTGACTATACCCACCCATTTAATCTCCTCCCACAGCCCGTGTACACTCTTCCCTATCACGGACTCTACTCACCCATTTAATCTCCTCCCACAGCCCGTGTACACTCTCCCCTGTCACAGACTCTACCCACCCATTTCATCTCCTCCCACAGCCCGTGTACACTCTCCCCTATCATGGACTCTACCCACCCATTTAATCCCCTCCCACAGCCCATGTACACTCTCCCCTATCACTGACTCTACCCACCCATTTAATCTCCTCCCACAGCCCATGTACACTCTCCCCTATCACTGACTCTACCCACCTATTTAATCTTCTTCCACAGCCCATATACACTCTCCCCTATCATGGACTCTACCCACCCATTTAATCTCCTCCCACAGCCCATGTACACTCTCCCCTATCACTGACTCTACCCACCCATTTAATCTCCTCCCACAGCCCGTGTACACTCTCCCCTATCACGGACTCTACCCACCCATTTAAACTCCTCCCACAGCCCGTGTACACTCTCCCCTATCATGGACTCTACCCACCCATTTAATCTGCTCCCACGGCCCGTGTACACTCTCCCCTATCACTGACTCTACCCACCCATTTAATCTCCTCCCACAGCCCGTGTACACTCACCCCTCTCACTGAATCTACCCACCCATTTAATCTCCTCCCACAGCCCGTGTACACTCTCCCCTATCATGGACTCTACCCACCCATTTAATCCCCTCCCACAGCCCGTGCACACTCTCCCCTATCACTGACTCTCCCCACCCATTTAATCTCCTCCCACAGCCCGTGCACACTCTCCCCTATCACGGACTCTACCCACCCATTTAATCCACTCCCACAGCCCGTGTACACTCTCCCCTATCACGGACTCTACCCACCCATTTAATCCCCTCCCACAGCCCGTGTACACTCTCCCCTATCATGGACTCTACCCACCCATTTAATCTCCTCCCACAGCCCGTGTACACCCTCCCCTCTCACTAACTCTACCCACCCATTTAATCTCCTCCCACAGCCCGTGTGCACTCTCCCCTATCACTGACTCTACCCACCCATTTAATCTCCTCCCACAGCCCGTGTACACTCTCCCCTATCACTGACTCTACCCACCCATTTAATCCCCTCCCACAGCCCGTGTACACTCTCCCCTATCACTGAGTCTACCCACCCATTTAATCTCCTCCCACAGCCCGTGTACACTCTCCCCGATCATGGACTCTACCCACCCATTTAATCCCCTCCCACAGCCCGTGTACACTCTCCCGTATCACTGACTCTCCCCACCCATTTCATCTCCTCCCACAGCCCGTGTACACTCTCCCCTATCACGGACTCTACCCACCCATTTAATCCCCTCCCACAGCCCGTGTACACTCTCCCCTATCATGGACTCTAACCACCCATTTAATCTCCTCCAACAGCCCGTGTACACTCTCTCCTATCACTGACTCTACACACCCATTTAATCCCCACCCACAGCCCGTGTACACTCTCCCCTATCACGGACTCTACCCACCCATTTAATCTCCTCCCACAGCCCGTGTACACTCTCCACTATCACTGACTCTACCCACCCATTTAATCTCCTCCCACAGCCCGTGTACACTCTCCCCTATCACTGACTCTACCCACCCATTTAATCCCCTCCCACAGCCCATGTACACTCTCCCCTATCACTGACTCTACCCACCCATTTAATCTCCTCCCACAGCCCGTGTACACTCTCCCCTATCATGGACTCTACCCACCCATTTAATCCCCTCCCACAGCCCGTGCACACTCTCCCCTATCACTGACTCTCCCCACCCATTTAATCTCCTACCACAGCCCGTGTACACTCTCCCCTATCACGGACTCTACCCACCCATTTAATCCCCTCCCACAGCCCGTGTACACTCTCCCCTATCACTGACTCTACCCACCCATTTAATCTCCTCCCACAGCCCATGTACACTCTCCCCTCTCACTGACTCTACCCACCCATTTAATCTCCTCCCACAGCCCGTGTACACTCTCCCCTATCACGGAATCTACCCACCCATTTAATCCCCTCCCACAGCCCGTGTACAGTCTCCCCTATCACTGACACTCCCTACCCATTTAATCTCCTCCCACAGCCCGTGTACACTCTCCCCTATCACGGACTCTACCCACCCATTTAATCTCCTCCCACAGCCCGTGTACACTCTCCCCTATCACGGACTCTACCCACCCATTTAATCCCCTCCCACAGCCCGTGTGCACTCTCCCCTTTTCACTGACTCTACCCACCCATTTAATCTCCTCCCACAGCCCGTGTACACTCTCCCCTATCACTGACTCTACCCACCCATTTAATCCACTCCCACAGCCCGTGTACACTCTCCCCTATCACTGACTCTACCCACCCATTTAATCCCCTCCCACAGCCCGTGTACACTCTCCCCTATCACTGACTCTACCCACCCATTTAATCCCCTCCCACAGCCCGTGTACACTCTCCCCAATCACTGACTCTCCCCACCCATTTAATCTCCTCCAACAGCCCGTGTACACTCTCCTCTATCACTGACTCTCCCCACCCATTTAATCCCCTCCCACAGCCCGTGTACACTCTCCCCTATCATGGACTCTACCCACCCATTTAATCCCCTCCCACAGCCCATGTGCACTCTCCCCTATCACTGACTCTACCCACCCATTTAATCTCCTCCCACAGCCCATGCACACTCTCCCCTATCACTGACTCTACCCACCCATTTAATCTTCTTCCACAGCCAATGTACACTCTCCCCTATCATGGACTCTACCCACCCATTTAATCTCCTCCCACAGCCCATGTACACTCTCCCCTATCACTGACTATACCCACCCATTTAATCTCCTCCCACAGCCCGTGTACACTCTTCCCTATCACGGACTCTACCCACCCATTTAATCTCCTCCCACAGCCCGTGTACACTCTCCCCTGTCACAGACTCTACCCACCCATTTCATCTCCTCCCACAGCCCGTGTACACTCTCCCCTATCACTGACTCTACCCACCCATTTAATCTTCTTCCACAGCCAATGTACACTCTCCCCTATCATGGACTCTACCCACCCATTTAATCTGCTCCCACGGCCCGTGTACACTCTCCCCTATCACTGACTCTACCCACCCATTTAATCTCCTCCCACAGCCCGTGTACACTCACCCCTCTCACTGAATCTACCCACCCATTTAATCTCCTCCCACAGCCCGTGTACACTCTCCCCTATCATGGACTCTACCCACCCATTTAATCCCCTCCCACAGCCCGTGCACACTCTCCCCTATCACTGACTCTCCCCACCCATTTAATCTCCTCCCACAGCCCGTGCACACTCTCCCCTATCACGGACTCTACCCACCCATTTAATCCACTCCCACAGCCCGTGTACACTCTCCCCTATCACGGACTCTACCCACCCATTTAATCCCCTCCCACAGCCCGTGTACACTCTCCCCTATCATGGACTCTACCCACCCATTTAATCCCCTCCCACAGCCAATGTGCACTCTCCCCTATCACTGACTCTACCCACCCATTTAATCTCCTCCCACAGCCCATGCACACTCTCCCCTATCACTGACTCTACCCACCCATTTAATCTTCTTCCACAGCCAATGTACACTCTCCCCTATCATGGACTCTACCCACCCATTTAATCTCCTCCCACAGCCCATGTACACTCTCCCCTATCACTGACTATACCCACCCATTTAATCTCCTCCCACAGCCCGTGTACACTCTTCCCTATCACGGACTCTACCCACCCATTTAATCTCCTCCCACAGCCCGTGTACACTCTCCCCTGTCACAGACTCTACCCACCCATTTCATCTCCTCCCACAGCCCGTGTACACTCTCCCCTATCACTGACTCTACCCACCCATTTAATCTCTTCCACAGCCAATGTACACTCTCCCCTATCATGGACTCTACCCACCCATTTAATCTGCTCCCACAGCCCGTGTACACTCTCCCCTATCACTGACTCTACCCACCCATTTAATCTCCTCCCACAGCCCGTGTACACTCACCCCTATCACTGACTCTACCCACCCATTTAATCTCCTCCCACAGCCCGTGTACACTCTCCCCTATCATGGACTCTACCCACCCATTTAATCCCCTCCCACAGCCCGTGCACACTCTCCCCTATCACTGACTCTACCCACCCATTTAATCTCCTCCCACAGCCCGTGTACACTCTCCCCTATCACGGACTCTACCCACCCATTTAATCCACTCCCACAGCCCGTGTACACTCTCCCCTATCACGGACTCTACCCACCCATTTAATCCCCTCCCACAGCCCGTGTACACTCTCCCCTATCATGGACTCTACCCACCCATTTAATCTCCTCCCACAGCCCGTGTACACTCTCCCCTATCACTGACTCTACCCACCCATTTAATCTCCTCCCACAGCCCGTGTACACTCTCCCCTATCACTGACTCTACCCACCCATTTAATCTCCTCCCACAGCCCGTGTACACTCTCCCCTATCACTGACTCTACCCACCCATTTAATCCCTCCCACAGCCCGTGTACACTCTCCCCTATCACTGACTCTACCCACCCATTTAATCTCCTCCCACAGCCCGTGTACACTCTCCCCGATCACTGGACTCTACCCACCCATTTAATCCCCTCCCACAGCCCGTGTACACTCTCCCTATCACTGACTCTACCCACCCATTTAATCTCCTCCCACAGCCCGTGTACACTCTCCCCTATCACTGACTCTACCCACCCATTTAATCTCCTCCCACAGCCCGTGTACACTCTCCCCTATCACTGACTCTACCCACCCATTTAATCTCCTCCCACAGCCCGTGTACACTCTCCCCTATCACTGACTCTACCCACCCATTTAATCCCCTCCCACAGCCCATGTACACTCTCCCCTATCACTGACTCTACCCACCCATTTAATCTCCTCCCACAGCCCGTGTACACTCTCCCCTATCACTGGACTCTACCCACCCATTTAATCTCCTCCCACAGCCCGTGTACACTCTCCCCTATCACTGACTCTACCCACCCATTTAATCTCCTCCCACAGCCCATGTACACTCTCCCCTATCACTGACTCTACCCACCCATTTAATCTCCTCCCACAGCCCGTGTACACTCTCCCCTATCATGGACTCTACCCACCCATTTAATCCCCTCCCACAGCCCATGTGCACTCTCCCCTATCACTGACTCTACCCACCCATTTAATCTCCTCCCACAGCCCATGTACACTCTCCCCTATCACTGACTCTACCCACCCATTTAATCTCCTCCCACAGCCCATGTACACTCTCCCCTATCACTGACTCTACCCACCCATTTAATCTCCTCCCACAGCCCATGTACACTCTCCCCTATCACTGACTCTACCCACCCATTTAATCTCCTCCCACAGCCCGTGTACACTCTCCCCTATCACGGACTCTACCCACCCATTTAATCTCCTCCCACAGCCCGTGTACACTCTCCCCTATCACTGACTCTACCCACCCATTTAATCTCCTCCCACAGCCCGTGTACACTCTCCCCTATCACTGACTCTACCCACCCATTTAATCTCCTCCCACAGCCCGTGTACACTCTCCCCTATCATGGACTCTACCCACCCATTTAATCTCCTCCCACAGCCCAGTGTACACTCTCCCCTATCACTGACTCTACCCACCCATTTAATCTCCTCCCACAGCCCGTGTACACTCTCCCCTATCACTGACTCTACCCACCCATTTAATCACCTCCCACAGCCCGTGTACACTCTCCCCTATCACTGACTCTACCCACCCATTTAATCTCCTCCCACAGCCCGTGTACACTCTCCCCTATCACTGACTCTACCCACCCATTTAATCCCCTCCCACAGCCCGTGTACACTCTCCCCTATCACTGACTCTACCCACCCATTTAATCTCCTCCCACAGCCCGTGTACACTCTCCCCTATCACTGACTCTACCCACCCATTTAATCTCCTCCCACAGCCCGTGTACACTCTCCCCTATCATGACTCTACCCACCCATTTAATCTCCTCCACAGCCCATGTACACTCTCCCCTATCACTGGACTCTACCCACCCATTTAATCTCCTCCCACAGCCCATGTACACTCTCCCCTATCACTGACTCTACCCACCCATTTAATCTCCATCACAGCCCATGTACACTCTCCCCTATCATGGACTCTACCCACCCATTTAATCTCCTCCCACAGCCCGTGTACACTCTCCCCTATCACTGACTCTACCCACCCATTTAATCTCCTCCCACAGCCCATGTACACTCTCCCCTATCACTGACTCTACCACCCATTTAATCTCCTCCCACAGCCCGTGTACACTCTCCCCTATCACTGACTCTACCCACCCATTTAATCTCCTCCCACAGCCCGTGTACACTCTCCCTATCACTGACTCTACCCACCCATTTAATCTCCTCCCACAGCCCGTGTACACTCTCCCCTATCATGGACTCTACCCACCCATTTAATCTCCTCCCACAGCCCGTGTACACTCTCCCCTATCACTGACTCTACCCACCCATTTAATCTCCTCCCACAGCCCGTGTACACTCTCCCCTATCACTGACTCTACCCACCCATTTAATCTCCTCCCACAGCCCGTGTACACTCTCCCCTATCACTGACTCTACCCACCCATTTAATCTCCTCCCACAGCCCGTGTACACTCTCCCCTATCACTGGACTCTACCCACCCATTTAATCTCCTCCCACAGCCCGTGTACACTCTCCCCTATCACTGACTCTACCCACCCATTTAATCTCCTCCCACAGCCCGTGTACACTCTCCCCTATCACTGGACTCTACCCACCCATTTAATCCCCTCCCACAGCCCGTGTACACTCTCCCCTATCACTGACTCTACCCACCCATTTAATCTCCTCCCACAGCCCGTGTACACTCTCCCCTATCACTGACTCTACCCACCCATTTAATCTCCTCCCACAGCCCGTGTACACTCTCCCCTATCACTGACTCTACCCACCCATTTAATCTCCTCCCACAGCCCAGTGTACACTCTCCCCTATCACTGACTCTACCCACCCATTTAATCTCCTCCCACAGCCCGTGTACACTCTCCCCTATCACTGACTCTACCCACCCATTTAATCCCTCCCACAGCCCGTGTACACTCTCCCCTATCACTGACTCTACCCACCCATTTAATCTCCTCCCACAGCCCGTGTACACTCTCCCCTATCATGGACTCTACCCACCCATTTAATCTCCTCCCACAGCCCTTGTACACTCTCCCCTATCACTGACTCTACCCACCCATTTAATCTCCTCCCACAGCCCGTGTACACTCTCCCCTATCACGGACTCTACCCACCCATTTAATCTCCTCCCACAGCCCGTGTACACTCTCCCCTATCACTGACTCTACCCACCCATTTAATCTCCTCCCACAGCCCGTGTACACTCTCCCCTATCACTGACTCTACCCACCCATTTAATCTCCTCCCACAGCCCGTGTACACTCTCCCCTATCACGGACTCTACCCACCCATTTAATCTCCTCCCACAGCCCGTGTACACTCTCCCCTATCACTGACTCTACCCACCCATTTAATCTCCTCCCACAGCCCGTGTACACTCTCCCCTATCACTGACTCTACCCACCCATTTAATCTCCTCCCACAGCCCGTGTACACTCTCCCCTATCACTGACTCTACCCACCCATTTAATCTCCTCCCACAGCCCGTGTACACTCTCCCCTATCACTGGACTCTACCCACCCATTTAATCCCCTCCCACAGCCCGTGTACACTCTCCCCTATCACTGACTCTACCCACCCATTTAATCTCCTCCCACAGCCCGTGTACACTCTCCCCTATCACTGACTCTACCCACCCATTTAATCTCCTCCCACAGCCCGTGTACACTCTCCCCTATCACTGACTCTACCCACCCATTTAATCTCCTCCCACAGCCCGTGTACACTCTCCCCTATCACTGACTCTACCCACCCATTTAATCTCCTCCCACAGCCCGTGTACACTCTCCCTATCACTGACTCTACCCACCCATTTAATCTCCTCCCACAGCCCGTGTACACTCTCCCCTATCACTGACTCTACCCACCCATTTAATCTCCTCCCACAGCCCGTGTACACTCTCCCCTATCACTGACTCTACCCACCCATTTAATCTCCTCCCACAGCCCGTGTACACTCTCCCCTATCATGGACTCTACCCACCCATTTAATCTCCTCCCACAGCCCGTGTACACTCTCCCCTATCACTGACTCTACCCACCCATTTAATCTCCTCCCACAGCCCAGTGTACACTCTCCCCTATCACGGACTCTACCCACCCATTTAATCTCCTCCCACAGCCCGTGTACACTCTCCCCTATCACTGACTCTACCCACCCATTTAATCTCCCTCCCACAGCCCGTGTACACTCTCCCCTATCACTGACTCTACCCACCCATTTAATCTCCTCCCACAGCCCGTGTACACTCTCCCCTATCACTGACTCTACCCACCCATTTAATCTCCTCCCACAGCCCGTGTACACTCTCCCCTATCACTGACTCTACCCACCCATTTAATCTCCTCCCACAGCCCGTGTACACTCTCCCCTATCACTGACTCTACCCACCCATTTAATCTCCTCCCACAGCCCGTGTACACTCTCCCCTATCACTGACTCTACCCACCCATTTAATCTCCTCCCACAGCCCGTGTACACTCTCCCCTATCACTGACTCTACCCACCCATTTAATCCCCTCCCACAGCCCGTGTACACTCTCCCCTATCACTGACTCTACCCACCCATTTAATCTCCTCCCACAGCCCGTGTACACTCTCCCCTATCACTGACTCTACCCACCCATTTAATCCCCTCCCACAGCCCGTGTACACTCTCCCTATCACTGACTCTACCCACCCATTTAATCTCCTCCCACAGCCCGTGTACACTCTCTCCCTATCACTGACTCTACCCACCCATTTAATCTCCTCCACAGCCCATGTACACTCTCCCCTATCACTGACTCTACCCACCCATTTAATCTCCTCCCACAGCCCGTGTACACTCTCCCCTATCACTGACTCTACCCACCCATTTAATCTCCTCCACAGCCCGTGTACACTCTCCCCTATCACTGACTCTACCCACCCATTTAATCCCCTCCCACAGCCCAGTGTACACTCTCCCCTATCACTGACTCTACCCACCCATTTAATCTCCTCCCACAGCCCGTGTACACTCTCCCCTATCACTGACTCTACCCACCCATTTAATCTCCTCCCACAGCCCGTGCACACTCTCCCTCTATCACTGGACTCTACCCCACCCATTTAATCTCCTCCCACAGCCCGTGTACACTCTCCCCTATCACTGGACTCTACCCACCCATTTAATCTCCTCCCACAGCCCATGTACACTCTCCCCTATCACTGACTCTACCCACCCATTTAATCTCCTCCCACAGCCCGTGTACACTCTCCCCTACTCACTGACTCTACCCACCCATTTAATCTCTCCACAGCCCGTGTACACTCTCCCCTATCACGGACTCTACCCACCCATTTAATCTCCTCCCACAGCCCGTGTACACTCTCCCCTATCACTGGACTCTACCCACCCATTTAATCTCCTCCCACAGCCCGTGTACACTCTCCCCTATCACTGGACTCTACCCACCCATTTAATCTCCTCCCACAGCCCGTGTACACTCTCCCCTATCACTGACTCTACCCACCCATTTAATCTCCTCCCACAGCCCGTGTACACTCTCCCCTATCACTGACTCTACCCACCCATTTAATCCCCTCCCACAGCCCGTGTACACTCTCCCCTATCACTGACTCTACCCACCCATTTAATCTCCTCCCACAGCCAGTGTACACTCTCCCCTATCATGGACTCTACCCACCCATTTAATCTCCTCCCACAGCCCGTGTACACTCTCCCCTATCACTGACTCTACCCACCCATTTAATCTCCTCCCACAGCCCGTGTACACTCTCCCCTATCACGGACTCTACCCACCCATTTAATCTCCCTCCCACAGCCCGTGTACACTCTCCCCTATCACTGACTCTACCCACCCATTTAATCCCCTCCCACAGCCCGTGTACACTCTCCCCTATCACTGACTCTACCCACCCATTTAATCTCCTCCCACAGCCCTTGTACACTCTCCCTATCACTGACTCTACCCACCCATTTTAATCTCCTCCCACAGCCCGTGTACACTCTCCCCTATCATGGACTCTACCCACCCATTTAATCCCCTCCCACAGCCCGTGCACACTCTCCCCTATCACTGACTCTACCCACCCATTTAATCTCCTCCCACAGCCCGTGTACACTCTCCCCTATCACGGACTCTACCCACCCATTTAATCCCCTCCCACAGCCCGTGTACACTCTCCCCTATCACTGGACTCTACCCACCCATTTAATCTCCTCCCACAGCCCGTGTACACTCTCCCCTATCATGACTCTACCCACCCATTTAATCCCCTCCCCACAGCCCGTGTACACTCTCCCCTATCACTGGACTCTACCCACCCATTTATCTCCTCCCACAGCCCGTGTACACTCTCCCCTATCACTGGACTCTACCCACCCATTTAATCTCCTCCCACAGCCCGTGTACACTCTCCCTAATCACTGACT
>JASTWF010001920.1:0-51444 GCA_030390025.1 Squalus acanthias | reverse complement strand
AAGAATAAATACAGGACACCATCAATTTATTAAAAAAAGGTAAAGATTTCATTAAATCAAAACTGCTAAATAGTAGACAATTTGTTTCTTAAAGATATAAGTTGCATTAGCCATGTGGAACTGTCAGTCCTCTGGTGCATTCATTTTTACTGGATGAAAATTAGAACAATTTTCTTTTTCTTCCCACTCCTCTTAAAGGCATTGACTTTAGTTCTTTGAGTGCTGGTCCCTCCCTGGTACCTTACCCATTAATCGTGTGTGAGCTTTGACAGTTAGTGTTGGTAGGCTATTTGACCACAAGGGGCATCACGGCGGAGCCCAATTATCTCCTTTCCTAACATCTACACAGGTCCGCTTCCAGCAGAGTTTGCCGGATAGCAATCAGCAGTGGGGAACCCTGGCTGATTTCCCATTTCCGATCCCAGAGGTACTGCAGCCCTGTTACCGCTGTCCAGTTGGACGCCAGCTAACTCCGCACAGACGGGGATTGGGCCTGGGCCTGGGCCTGTCCCAGTCGGCATAGACTCACTAGGCCATTGGGGATGTGGAACCAATTTTACTTGGTTCTGATCAAGGATCTTGCACGTAAGTTGTCAGGTGTTGGCAGTTTATTAGCTGTGTATTCCCGTGCTACATCAAGTAAGCAAGTGAGTCAAAAGCCAAATACTGCGGATGCTGGAAATCAGAAATAAAAACAGAAAATGCTGGAAGCACTCAGCAGGTCAGGCAGCATCTTTGGGGGTAATTCTAACCCCGCAAAACGGGTGGGTTTCGGGTGGAATGTGAAAATTTAAAAATTGTCAAACCCGCCTCGAACCCGCCCACTTCCAGTGTTAACGGTGGTGGGACAGGGGACGGGCAACCAACCCGCTCCCAGGAGGCAGGTTGCTGATTTAAATATTTTAATGAGGGTGTGTGTCTCAGATTTTATCTCTCGTCCAGCTTTAACGCTGGCTGGCTGGGTTTCCCCCGGTGCTAAAGGGAGGACTGCCGCATGGAACAGGAACAGGCTGGAAGTGCCAGGAGGAGCAAGTGTGCTTCCCCCCAGCCCCCAAGCTAACCTGCCTCATTCCCCGGATCGGAGCCCCCATGCAATCGGACCCCCCCACAATCAGATCCCCCCTCCCCCCTCCCCCCGCACCACGATCACTGATCCCCCGGTGATCACCGACCTTCCCGATGCCCTCATCTCTGCCCCAATCTCTCGCCAACACCCCGGCCCTCGAAGCCACACTGTACCCACCCCACCACCACCCCCTGCGATCTCTATCCCTGTTCCTGGGCTGCTGCTTTTTCTGCAGCCTTCCCCCCCCCCCCCCCGCCCCCCCCACTGTCAATCAGGCTGGCTTCCGGGTGCGAATGATGTTGAAAAAAAAACCACGCCCAACCAGAACTCCTCCCTCCTGCTTTGAAATCTCACCCCAGTAAAGATCGGGGGCCAATGTTTCAGGTTGATGAGCAACTGAGTTCTCAATCTCTGCAATCCTGATTCCAGCACTAACCTTTTCTTCAGTTCCTCCACTCTCTCTCCATTCTTCTGTGTATCATCCATTAGTCCGTCCATTTCCAGGGCTGGAGAAACCTCCAACCTGAAGAATTTCAGTTCGACAAACACATCAGTACAATCTGGAGCTACAGTCACTGGGGAACCAAGCGACCCTCTCTCTAAACACCCCTGTTGATTTTTGAAATATGTTGCTGATTCCCATTAGCTTGGATGTTCACAAAAGAAACAGTGTAGGATCTCACCACAGAACAGTTTTGAATCTGTCAACCTTATGTCCATGCCTGCCCCTTTAAGCCAGAACCTTGTCGCCACTTCCTCTTGTCCGGCAGAGGACGCTCACCAGCTGTGTTTCTGAAGTCGATTATTTATTGTGGAGTCCTTCCAGGTAACAACCAGCGGAGGGCACTGCTAGCCATCACATTTGGCTAGACTGCAACCCAGCCTTCAAGCTAACCTCCTCTTTGTGTCCAATTAGCCCTGGGTCAGCCACCTTCTCTCAGTGTCTGGACAGTCACTCCACCCACTCACGATGAGCCATTAATGGGTAGCCTAACTTCAATCAATCTGGACCTTAGGTGGGTCCTGCTTCATGTGGACAATGAGGCAGCCCCCACCACCCCACCACCACCGTCTCAATCCACACACGTACAGCACGAGGATAATCAGTTTTACAAAGCATTTTAGGGGTACCTTTGAGCAAAAAAAAGATTGTGGGGCTGAAATTCCTCCATCCAGCTTCGCCGCTGTTATGAATGGTGATCCACTCCTGAAGTGATCTCCCTGCCCTCCGAATAGGCATTAAAACTGATGTCCATCCTGCCTTTTGCGTGAATGTTAAAAGCTCCCGTATTGTAAGCGAAGAAGGGAGCTATTCCAGTGACCTGGCCAGTATTCCTCCCTCAACCAACACCACCACAGCCTGATTAACTGGTCATTCATCTCACTGCTGTTTTTGGGATCTTCCTGTGTGCATAGGTTCGCTGCCTGCCAAAGTAATCCATTGTTTGTGAAGTGTTGAGGTATTTCTGAGAGACGTGATAAGGTGCTATATAAATGGAGGATATGAAAAAACCCTTGGCATTTTTTCAGCTATTATACTAGTCGACCACCGGTGGCATTGCACATGGGGAGTCAAGATTAAGCATAGTCTTCAAGTGAAGTGGGGTTAGAGAGCAGGTGATAACTGGACCACAGTGGGCAGACATCATCCTCGTTTTAAAGTCATACATTCTGTTCTTAATTGTATCTAATATTTTGATTTTTAAACAGCAAAAGCAGTGGTAGTTTGGGAAGGAGTGAAGTACAGTTGCCTGGGACATAGGAGTTGGCTGAGGAGCAGGGAGCTGGAAAACTGAGGCTCTACAGCGCCACCATTGTCAGGAGGGTGTCATTACAGTGTGACATGTTTACATAGGCAAATGTGGGCACAGTAATTATAATGGGAACAAGTTGACATAAAAGTATGACAAAGATGTCACAATAGGAAGTAAGGTTTTACAAACAGAAATCACATATAAATGTACACTTTTTAATATATATATCATAGATGGGTGTCAATTCAAGTGCGCATTTTTGGAAAATGAAAATATCACCTGTATTGTATTAATTAAAGCAGTTATATTAGATTACTGCCTATCAGCTTTCTATTGTGAGTATCTGCTCTCTCTATCCAGCAAAGAGAAAACCTTTCTGGGCTGTTAAACTAGCAGCAGCAGCATTCCTCTCCTTCTGGTGAATTCGTTTCATATCAAACAGCCCAGGAAGATTTTTTCTTAGCTGGATATAGAGAGAGCAGATACTCACAGTAGAAATCTGATAGGCAGTAATCTAATATCACTGCTTTAATCAATACAATACAGGTGATATGTTCATGGACACGAGGGACAATTGAGTCACACGTATTTTGCAATGTTGATTCAGGAGTCCTGGCAGAACGGTTTCAAACGAAGGGGAAATGTGATTTCATTATGTATCCATATGCCGAATAGGTACTTAAAAAACACACACGCTACATTTAAGGCTTTGTAACAGGGCAGTAGTCGGAAACAGACTAAACTAGTCAATGGTTCTGTATAGTTCTTAAAGTCATTTTCAGTCATTTAAAATCGGGTAACTCACAGGTGGTGGACTGATTAAAAGTGCTTATTTTTTGTGATTAACCCACTGTCAGCTGTATTAATCAAACTGCACCAGGTTACCGCTCTTAAATATATCAAGGAATATTTTTTAATGCAAGGGAAAATAAACATTATGTTCTAAAACGCTGCCCGATTGAGCTGGTTCATGGAAGATTTTACGTTTGTGATTATGCAAATAGGTTTGAGCGGAAGCTTGAACCATAACCTCACTTCGAGAAACTTGCGCGATTTTCAGCGCAATTCGCGCCCCGGAAACTCTACCCCGATGTGCTGAAGTCCTGGAGTGGAGCTCGAACCTACAATCTATGGAGTCATTCAAGAAGCAGTTGGATGCTGTGGTGGAGGAAAATTGTAGGTTTCTCTGGAAGGATGAGTTAGATGGACCGAAAGGCCTCTCTCCTTTTCTTATATATTTGTTCTTGGGAATACGTGCAGTGCTCGCGAGGCCCTGAAGAGGTGGTCATTGGCCTGCTTCTTGAACTGCCGCAGTCTTTATGGCGGTACTGCTCCCACAGTGATGTTTTTTTTAATTCGTTTATGGGATGTGGGCGTCGCTGGCAAGGCCAGCATTTATTGCCCATCCCTAATTGCCCTCGAGAAGGTGGCGGTGAGCCACCTTCTTGAACTGCTGCAGTCCGTGTGGTGAAGGTACTCCCACAATGCTGTTAGGGAGGGAGTTCCAGGATTTTGACCCAGCGACGATGAAGGAACGGCGATATATTTCCAAGTCAGCCTGGCGTGTGACTTGGAGGGGAACTTGGAGGTCGTGGTGTTCCCATGCGTCTGCTGCCCTTGTCCTTCTAAGTAGAAGAGATTGCGGGTTTGGGAGGGGCTGCCGAAGAAGCCTTGGAGTGTTGCTGCAGTGTTCGGGAGGGAATCAGCGAATCCCGGGATTTTGACCCAGTGGCGATGATGTGATGATCTGTGTCCAAGTCAGGTTAGTCTGTGACTTGGAAGGGAACTTGAAGATGATGGTGTTCCCTGACATCTGTACTTATCTTTGTGAATTTAAGACAGTGTTTAAATTCACCAGTAGTTATTTGATGACTTAAACATAGCTTAGCTATTTAAAATAATTTATACCTTCTGAAACTGATGTAAAAACACTGCAAAAGAAATTCTGCAAACTGCAGTATGCTAACCAGGTTTTGATCATTTCATTTAAAAGTACAACTTTCATGTACTCACACTTCAAAATAAACACAGCCCCATGTGTTTAACTGGGTCTACAATCAGTCTCGCCATTTTAGATCATAAATCTTACTCCAAATGGTTCCTGCTTTTGACAACAATTCTAAAGCTAGCTTTTAATATGATGTGGGAATGGAGGGGTGAAGGGGTGAAGGAGGGTGGAGGAGGATGTAGGGGTGAAGGAGAGTGGAAAAGGGTGGAGGAGGGGTGATGGAGGGTGGCAGAGGGTGGAGTGGTGGAGAGGGTGGAGGGCTGGAGGGATAAAGGAGGGTGGAGGGGTGAACATAAGAATTAGGAGCAGGAGTAGGCCATACGGCCCCTCGAGCCTGCTCCGCCATTCAATAAGATCATGGCTGATCATCGACCTCAACTCCACTTTCCCGCCCAATCTCCATATCCCTTTATTCCCCGAGAGTCCAAAAATCTATCTATCTCAGCCTTGAATATACTGAAAGACTCAGCATCCACAGCCCTCTGGGGCAGAGAATTCCAAAGATTCACAACCTTCTGAGTGAAGAAATTCCTCCTCATCTCGGTCTTAAATGGCCTACCCCTTATCCTGAGACTATGCCCCCTAGTTCCAGACACTCCAGCCAGGGGAAACAACCTCTCAGCATCTACCTTGTCAACCCCCATCAGATCACCTCTCATTCTTCTAAACTTCTTGTATCGGCCCATTCTACACAATCTCTCATCACAGGACAGCCCTCTCATCCCAGGAATCAATCTAGTGAACCTTCGTTGCACCGCCTCCAAGGCAAGTATATCCTTCCTTAGATAATGAGACCAAAACTGTGCACAGTCCTCCAGCTGTGGTCTCACCAAGGCCCTGTATGATTGTAGCAAGACTTCCTTACCCTTATACTTCAACACCCTTGCAATAAAGGCCAACAACTCATTTGCCTTCCTTATTGCTTGCCGTACCTGCATGCTAGCTTTCTGTGTTTCTTGCACGAGGACACCCAAATCTCTCTGAACACCAACATTTAAAAGTTTCTCACGATTTAAAAGATATTGGGGGTGAAATTCTGTATCGCCCCATTTGGGGCGCAATTATCGGCCGGGCGCAAAGATTAGCGCCTGGCGTTAATTATCGCCTCCGACTGCAAACTTGACTTTTATCGCCCCTGGAGGTGATTGGAGCGCTAAATCAGGCGCTACACATCTGTCTTAAGGCGCAAAGGCCGAGGAGCGAGGCGCTAACTCAGAGCGCTGGCAAAGCTCATGTGATGTCAGTCAGCAATGGAACCCAGACACAATGGCGCCGACCAGTTCTTAAAGGGGATGGTCGATCTTGCTTTCCATCCACATCCTGCTCATTGCAGCCTTGAATCTCGGCCTGGAGAGACCTGTACATCAACTCTGCTGGAAAGAACAATGGAGAGGCCCAGGGAAAGAGCTCAGAGTGCAACCCCCACAGTCTCTTCTAAATCGATACAAGGAAGGGCAAATCAAAATGAACCTGCAAAGTGCTGCTCAGTACCCAAAACTCCTTCACACAGCAATGAATCTCTCCAGAAGTCTCTCTCTCTCTCTCTCTCAGAATGCGTGGTTCAAAAATGTCACCAACAAAAAAAGGCAGGAAGCGGTCGCCTTTAAATAGCGCTCCCCCAGTCCCTTCCTGACTGCAAAACGTTACCCTCAACCTGTCATTGCTAGCGGCAGGCGGTAAGGCAGGAGGCGCCACTCAGTACCCATTCCGGGGCGCTACCGGGGCGTTGCGCACTCGACTGACGTCACGATCTGCCGGCGCAGGAGATCGTAGCGGTAGTGTTTAGCGCCGCCGCAAAATGGCTAGTTAATTGCGCGAGCGGCGCAAACATCGCCGTGCCCGGGCGCTAGTTGGTTTGCGCCCCATTAGCACCCTCTTAAGGCGCTAACGGGAGGCGTAACCAACTACATTTTTCCCCCATTCTTTTTTCTATTCTTCCTACCAAAGTGAATAACCTCACATTTCCCTACATTATACTCCATCTGCCACCTTACGGCCCACTGACTTAGTCTATCGATATCCCTTTGCAGACTGTGTTCTCCTCACAGCTTACTGTCCCACCTAGCTTTGTATTGTCAGAAAACTTGGATACATTACACTCGGTCCCTTCATCTAGGTCATTAATACAGGTTGTAAATTGCTGAGGCCCCAGCACTGATCCTTGGGTCACCCCACTAGTTAGAGCCTGCCAACCTGAAAAAGACTCGTTTATCCCTACTCTCTGCTTTCTGTCCGTTAACCAATCCTCTATCCATGCTATTATATTACCCCCAACCCCATGAGCCCTTATCTTGTGTAATAACCTTTTATGTGGCACCTTATCAAATGCCTTTTGGAAATCCAAATATATTACATCCACTGGTTCCCCTTTATCTACCCTGCTAGTTACATCCTCGAAAAACTCTAACAGGATTTCCCTTTCATAAAACCATATTGACTCTGCCTAATCATGTTATGATTTTCTAAGTGCCCTGAAACCACTTCCTTAACAATGGATTCCAGTATTTTCCCGACGACTGATGTCAGGCCAACTGGCCTGTAGTTCCCTGTGTTTTCTCTCCCTCCTTTCTTGAATAGCGGTGTTACATTTTCTACCTTCCAATCCGCTGGGACCATTCTAGAATCTAGGGAATTTTGGAAGATCAAAACCAATGCATCCACTATCTCTGCAGCCACCTCTTTTAGAACTCTAGGATGTAGGCCGTCAGGTCCAGGGGATTTGTTGGCTTTTAGTCCCATTAGTTTCTCTAGTATTTTTTCTCTACTTACATTAATTACGTTAAGTTCCTCACCCTCATTAGACCCTTGGTTCCCCACTATTTTTGGTATGCTTTTTGTGTCTTCTACTGTGAAGACAGATACAAAGTATTTGTTTATCGTTTCTGCCATTTCCTTATTCCCCATAATAATTTCTCCTGTCTCAGCCTCTAAGGGACCAATGTTTACTTTTGCTACTCTCTTCCTTTTTACATACTTGTAGTAACTGTTGCAATCTGTTTTTATATTTCTTGCTAGTTTTCTGTCATATTCTATTTTTTCCCTTTTTATCAATTTTCTGGTCATCCTTTGCTGGTTTCTGAAACTCTCCCAATCCTCAGGCTTACTAATATTCTTCGCAACATTATAAGCTTCTTCTTTCAATCTAATGCTATCCTTAACTTCTTTAGTTAGCCACGGATGGATCATCTGGAGTTTTTGTTTCTCAATGGAATGTATTTTTGTTGAGAATTATGAAATATTTCTTTAAATGCTAGCCACTGCTTATCTACCGCCATACCTTTTAATCTATTTTTCCAAACTACCTTAGCCAACTCATACCTATGTAATTGGCTTTATTTAAGTTTAAGACTGTAGTTTCGGACTTAGGCAAGTCACTCTCAAACTTAACGTGAAATTCTATCATATTATGATCACTCTGCCCCAGAGGATCCTTTACTATGAGATTACTAATTAACTCTGTCTCATTACACAATACAAGATCTAAAATAGCCTGTTCCCTGGCTGGTTCCATGAAGTATTGTTCTAGGAAACTGTCCCGAATGCATTCCATGAACTCGTCCTCCAGACTACCTTTGCCAATTTGATTTGTCCAATCTATATGAAGATTAAAGTCCCCCACAATTATTGCTTTACCTTTGTTACAAGCTCCTACAATTTCTTGATTAATATTCTATCCAACGGTACAGCTACTGTTTGGGAGCCTATATACTACTCCCACCAGTGTTTTCTGCCCCTTGTTATTCCTTATCTCCACCCATACTGATTCTACTTCCTGATCTTCCGTGCCGAGATCCTTTCTCTCTACTGTCCTTATGTCATCCTTTATTATCAGGGCGACCCCCCACTCCTTTTTCATTCTGCCTGTCTTTTCGAAACGTCAAGTACCCTGGAACATTTAGTTCCCAACCTCGGTCACCTTGCAACCACATCTCTGCAATGGCTATTAGATCAAACTCATTTATCTCTATTTGTGCCACTAGTTCATTTATCTTGTTACGAATGCTTTGTGCATTCAGATAAAGAGCCTTTAATTTAATTTTTTTTTACCATAAATCCCTGCTTTGACCTTATTCTCTGATGCACTTCTACCGTTAAACTCTCTGTCCCTTCCTGTCACACTCTGCTTATTTTTACCCAAATCGCTACACTGCTCTATTGCCTTGACCTTTCTCTTTAGATTTCTAAATTCCCCCTCACCTGACCCCTCCCCCCACTTTTTTAGTTTAAAGCCCTATCTACAGCCCCAGTTATTCGATTTGCCTGGACGCTGGTCCCAGCCTGGTTTAAGTGGAGCATGTCCCGAGGGAACAGCTCCCTCTTTCCCCAGTGTACTGGCGCCAGTGCCCCATGAATTGAAACCCCTTCTTCCCACACCACTCTTCGAGCCATGCATTTAACTCTCTGATCTGCTTGACCCTATGCCAATTTGCACATGGCTCAGGTAGTAATCCAGAGATCATTACCCTTGAGGTTCTGCTTATTAATTTAGACCCTAGCACCTCAAACTCCCTCAGCAGAACCTCATTCTTAGTTCTACCTATGTCGTTGATTCCTACATGTACCACAACAACTGGATCCTCCCCCTCCCACTCCAAGTTCTTCTCCACCCCTCCACCCTCCTTCATGAATGGAATGGGAAGAAATCGCATGACTAACATCAAAATATCAAAACATTTTAAAGGCACATCCTCCCATGTAAAATTATTCCCCCCTTCCAAAATGAAACTATGTTCTAAATCTCAGGTTTGGTGGAGGGGGAGGTTTTTTTTTCTAGGGTGCTTATCCTTGTTGGTTTTAGAGCATGTTCTCTTGTCCCTTTGATTCTATCTTGGTGGCTAATCTTTCAGATAGTGCTCCTTCCTCCAACCAGCAGGAGATGTTCATTGGGTCATCGTCCCATGCTGACCTTTCTTCTCCATCTTGGACGATGGGATGAGATGTCAGGTTGTTGGTTCCATTCATGAAATCACAGTAAAGGCTTCTTTTAAATCAGCAGCTGCCGTTTTGCTGCTTATCATTCTTTGATAGCCTCGTGTAATGGCTCAGTGGGTGACCTACCCATCCCTCCAACTAACTTGGGTTTGCTCAATTGACCAATTCTCTCCAGCTTCAGCCTCGTTGGCTGTAACCTCTGTTACAGACATAAGTTCCTTTTCCCACTCAACCGTCCGAGTGGCTAGATTTCTGTTCCTATAAATTTGACATGCTCACCTCATCCATGATAAATTAGCTGCTAAAATGGTTGCTCATGTCCTCCTGGTGCAACAGCAGCCAGCCCCAACTCCTTCATTAACCTCTCCCCCACCCCCCCCCCCCCCCCACGCCACAGGGGTTGGCTCCACATCTACTCTCCTTGAAACTGTAGTAAGAATCTGGCCAAGAAGAACCAAGGGATGGTCCATGACATCATTTCTCAGACCCAGTACTGCAGGATCAAAAGAGGCAGATGTTCAGTGCTTTTAATGAAGATCTTAGCCTAGATCCTGAAACTACTGTCAGGGATTGACGAGGTTACCAAAAGGCTCCCTCTATCTTCCTTTGAGGCATTTGTTCCTCCCTCCCACCCCCGCCCCCTCATCCTGGTTTCAACAAAGGATTTTGACCCAGCAACGATAAAGGAATGAGCGATATATGTCCAATGTTGTCAAAAACTGGGGGGAAATTTCTTTGATCTGTTAGATTTCACGTGAGGACTGAACTGCTGTTACTTCATTATGAGCTTCAATCTGTATCTTCTATAAAATTAAAATACTCTGAGTATAAACATCAACCCCTGGTTCATTAAATCCGATTAATGCACTTGGTTAAAAAGAATATTGAGCTCCTTTGATGGTGTACTGGGTAAATTCATCGCATGACGTGGTACTGAGCCATACAGACCATAAGGTCCCGGGTTCGATTGCTGGTTTAGCTGACCACAACCATTAAGGGATATTTTGTGATAACACACCACACAATCATCTCAAAGTGCTTTGGATATGTTGCTGTTGCTTTGTAGACAAATCGGGACAGTAGTTAGAGCGCTACAAATGGACTTGGTGCCATTGAGTCAGAGAGGAGAAAGTCTTCTAATTCTTCCATTTGACTGCTATTCAGTGACCCTTGCTGGAAAGGATGATGTGTATGGATGTCAGGTGAGGACATGATGCCCCTCATCTATGCCTTTGTTACCTCTCTTGGCCGGCCTTCCATCTTCCACCCTATAGCTCATCCTAAATTCTACTGCCCGAATCCTAACTCACACCAAGTCCGGTGCACCCATCGCCCCTGTGCTCGCTGAGCTACATTGCAGCCCAGTCCGGCAATGCTCGATTTTAAAATGTTTCTTGTGTTCAAATCCCTCCATGGTCTCACCCCTCCCTATCTCTGTAACTTCCTTCAGCCTGACAACCCTCCGAGATCTCTGCGCTCCTTCAATTCTGGCCTCTTGCGCATCCCCGATTTTAATCGTTCTGCCATTGGCGGCCGTGCCTTCAGCTGCCTAGGCCCTAAGCTCTGGAATTCCCTCCCTAAACCTCTCCACTTCTCTCTCCTCCGTTAAGACGCTCCTTAAAACCTACCTCTTTGACCAAGCTTTTGGTCACCTGTCCTTATATCTCCTTATGTGGCTCTGTGCCAAATTTTGTTTGATAACCGCCACTGTGAAACACCTTGGGACGTTTAACTATGTTAATGGCGCTATATAAATGCAAGTTGTTGTTGTGGTCTAGGCTCATATGTGGATCATGACCAACGCCGCCCGCGAAATTCAGTCGGCATTTAGCGCCGGCGCTAACACTTAGCGCCTGGCCCTCTAGCGCCGCTCTGACCGTGACGTCAATGAGTGTGCAACGCCCCGTTAGCGCCCCGGATGTGAAATTCAGTCGCTTCCCCTGACTTACCGCCTGGCGCTGAGAACGACAGAAATAGCAGGCGTTGCTACCTGGGATTTCCGCTCCCGGGGCGCTATTTAAAAGGATCACTTACCGGTTCATTGGGAGGTCAGATTCATTGCTGGCTTGTCAGATAGCATTTTGGCTGCGTTCACATTTTGTCTATTTTTGCTTTGTTGCTGCTCCAACAGATTCTGCGCTTGTATTGCTCTGAACATTTCTACGTCCTCTTTTCTCTCATTTATGAGGGCTGTACTGGCGCTCCACCTTGCCCTCCAGCAACTACGTCGGAGGCAGTGGATGCAGAGACAGAGATTGCCAAATGTGGCCAGAGGTAGGAGGAGGGCTGACAGACCTCGCAACAGGAGGCCTTACCCTCCCAGGGTTTTCCGGGAGCACTTCTCCTACATTCATCTCTCAGAGGAGCAGTGTCTTAGGAGGCTCCGCTTCAGCAAGGAGGTGGTCACGGAGCTCTGCCACCTCCTGCAGCCAGACCTCCAGCCTCAGCTCAGGACCAGGACGTCTCTCTCAGTGGCAGTTAAGGTCACAGTCGCTCTCAATTTCTACGCCAGCGGCTCCTTCCAGGCTTCAACTGGGGATATTGCAAAGATTTTGCAGTTCGCCGTCCATTGCTGCATCTGGGAGGTAACAGATGCTCTCTACAGAAGGAGAAGGGAGTACATCTCATTCCCCATCACCAGAGAGAAGCAGGATGAACGCGCATGTGGCTTTGCAAGGATAGCGGGCTTCCCCATGGTTCAGGGCGCCATTGACTGCACCTACGTGGTATTGCGGGCACCTCATCACAATGCAGATGTGTTCCGTAACCGCAAAGTCTACCACTCTCTGAACGTTCAGTTGGTGTGCGACCACAGACAGCTCATCTTTGCCATCAATGCCCACTATCCTGGCAGCAGCCACGATGCATTCATCCTGCGACAGACTGGTGTCCCAGCACTGTTCCACCCACCACATGAAGCTCGTGGCTGGCTGCTTGGAGACTAGGGTTATCCACTCGCCACCTGGCTGATGACACCCCTCCGCAACCCCAACACTCCTGCTCAGCACGCAGACAATGACAGCCATAGTGCCACCAGGAACCTGATCGACAGACTATCGGGGTGCTAAAGCAATGGTTCCGCTGCCTTGACCGCTCTGGAGGAGCCCTGCAGCACTCCCCTGCTCGAGTCTCCCTTTTCATTGTTATGTGCTGCATGATGCACAACCTGGCCATTCTGAGGGCCCAGCCATTGCCACCAGGTATTGCAGGTCCACCTAAGGAGGAGGAAGAGGGAGAGGAGCAGGAGGAGGTGGATGATGGGGATGAAGAGGAGGAAGAGCAGCAGCAACGGAGGATGGAGGCGCTCAATCTTGCTTCTGCAAGGGCTGTGCGTGAACGCCTCATTACACAGCGCTTCCAATAAATGATATAGCACATGGCATTTGCGCAGCACAACCACATCATTACATCCAGCTCGCAGCCCCTATCACCGGGCAAAGGTCAAATGAGAAACATCACAAAATGTGCAACGTCAAATTAACAATTTATTAACGAACACAACTGTCTGTTATGAATCACAGCTATTCATAAACAAACACAACTCTTTCTTATCAAACTGAACTATTTGTTCACAAACACAACAATATATTTACAAACACATCAATTTATTAACACACACTACCCCGATTTGCTACTAAAGTATTCTTTACTCCCCCTTCTTCAATGATTTCCCTCCTCTTTTGAGTTCCCCCTCCCAACCCTACTGCTGCTCCATAATATGGCCCCAGTGGCTGCAGCAAGGCTGGTGGAAGGCTGCTGAGTCTGGGAGCCAGAGACTGCAGATGGCCTTTCAGGACGCCCTCGACCAGCTCTGGACCTGGAGGGCCCGGCTGCAGACTGCACCACCTCAGCATGGGCGGCAGCAGTCTGGGATGGCTAGGTTACAAGCTGCGACAAGTGCAATGGCGGAGTGGCAGTGGTGGGAGCAGGAATGCTGTCATCCTGAGAGAGGACAGCACCTTCCTGCTCGACTGACACACTGCCACTCCCCCGGGGCAGAACCTCAGCATCCGGAGCAATCTGCTCGAGCACAGATTGCTGGCCTGCTGCAGCACCGTGAGATCCCCGGTGGACTGTGTGCAACCCAGCAATGATGGCAGCAGTCAGCACTTGCGTGGCATCAATCTGAGACTGCATGAGAGCAGTCTGAGATTGGATGCCACCAACCACTGACTCCATTACAGCACTAAGCCGTTGCGTTGCTTCGGCCTGTGCTGCAATAGCTGCTGCCACCTTACCCATGACACGCGGCATAAGGACTGGGTCCCCACGGTCTCTCTGCGAGTCGACCATCCTTGGCAAACTGCCAAGGATGGGTTCAATGGTGTGAGCAGAGCTGACTGCAATGTTGGAGATGGACTCCTCCACGCTCCTTGCCAGTGCATCCATGCTCTTGGGCACCCTTGCCATTGCACCCATGAGCTCGGTGTGCATGCCCATCGCCCGTCTGGTCAACGCTTCCACATCGACATCCTCATCTGAGTCCTGTGCAGCACGAACTCCCCCTCCGGGGAGATGGCCCCCAAGCTTCACTTTCTCCGTGGCGTTCCTGCAGCCCGCTGGTCCCGGAGCTTCACCCACATCAGACCCATCTACTAGGCTCCCCTCCAGCGACCGCGTCGCCCCATTATCGGACCTAGCGCCTTCGGGAGACACAGGCAGTGAGGCTCTGGCTTGTTCTTCCTCCTCCTCTCCCGCGTCGCTGCCACTGGGAGGCTGGGGGTCAGGTTCGCCAGATGGTAGCTGATTATCTGAAAGCATAAAGGCACAAGAGTGGGGTTAAGGTCAGGGGAGGGGGGCAGGAAGGGAGCAAGGAATGGAGACAGTATACTTAGATGGAAAGTGGGAAAGGCTTGTGGTGTGAGGGGGAAGTGGTATGAGAGAAGAGGGAGAGGTGATGAACATACTGTTGTTGTCTCCAAGGGGGTCGACATCTCCGACGGCCACAGCACCCATGACCTGGCCCCCAATGATGCGCACCACTCACTCCTCCAGGTGTGTAAGGGGGTGCAGGTCTGCCTCACCTCCTCCCATTCGTAGCTGCTCCCTCCTGTTGTGAGCAAGCTTGGCCTCCAAGAAAAGGAAAGCGTGTGAGTGAGTGAGCAGCTATGTGTTTGGCAGATGTGCCTACCATAGTTGAATAGCTGTTAATATATGCAAATCGTCAGATGTGGATGTGACTTTTAGTAGGTGGGCATAGTTGATGGATGAGTGTTGGGGATGTGGCGGTTTATACAGTGTGTGCACAGAGTGAGGTTGAGAAGGTGGCATGTACAGGTTTTTGAAGCATGTACTCACCCTGACCTCTGATCAGCCATGACTTCTTTGAGTGAAGGCTTGCAGCTCCTCGCAGGCCCAGTTCACAAGCAGCAATGATCAGAGTAAGGCTGTGCAGCATGATTAAACCTCCCCTTTAGGAACTGGAAGGCGCCAGTCTGTCTGACGACTTTCTAATTGACAGCGCCGGAACTTGATTAGCACTCTGAAGGTAGCGCCCCGCTCTCTGACGTTAGCGCCCTAAGAGAAGTGTGTAGCGCTTGATTTAACGCTCCACTTCCCTCTTGGGGCGCTAAAACTCAATTTCGCGGTCGTCGGCGCTAATTAGCACTGGGCACTAAAGTTACCGCCCGGGCGATGTTAGCGCCCCAAAATGGTCATTACTGAATTTGTCCCCCTTTGTGTTTCATTTTAGTGACATCGTGCCCTTCACTGGAGGCTCCCAAGCATGGCAAGAAGTTTGGCTCCAGGTACAGCACGGATCACGAAGTGCACTTCATCTGTCAGCCTGGCTATCAGCTCATTGGCTCCAGTACCAGAGTATGTCAGCCCAGCGGACGGTGGACTGGGGACAATGCTGACTGTACAGGTACTCCTGTTTAAAGTTTCACAATAGGTTGGCATCCTCTGGACCCAAGATCCCTAAACATTCACTTCACTAAATAAAATAGCATATGGAGGAGTCCAGGCATCCCGAGTGAAACACCAGCACTGGCTATCGGACAGGACCAAACCACAAAAGTGACGAGGTGGTTCTGTTAGAGTTTTGGCCTTTTTCTAAAATGTTAGAAGCAAAAGTGACAACATCTGTTTCCCAAGAATACCAGTGTGTGTTTTCCGATTTTAGAAGATGGGGCGGGTGTTAATCTCTCCAATTCTGTTTTATTTTAACAGAATTGAATAGAAATGCTAATGTAGGTGTCAGCTGTGGCTCAGTGGTAGCACTCTCGCCTCTGGGTCAAAAGTTTGTCCACTCCAGAGACTTGAGCACAAAATCTAGACTGACACTTCAGTGCAGTGCTGAGGGAGGGCTGCAATGTCAGAGGTGCCGTCTTTCAGATGAGACGTTAAACTGAGCACATCTGCCGTCTCAGGTGGACATAAAAGATCCCATGGCACTATTTCGAAGAAGAGCAGGGGAGTTATCCCCGGTGTTCTGACCAATATTTATCCCTCAACCAACATCACTAAAAACTGAATGTCTGGCCATTATCACATGTTGTTTGTGGGGCCTTGCTGTGTGCAAAATGGCTGCTGTATTTCTCTACGTTAAGGGGGAACCAGTAGATGTGGTGTATTTGGATTTTCAGATGGCATTCGATAAAGAGGTTATTAAACAAAATTAGGGCTCATGGGATTAGGGTAATATACTAGCATGGATTGAGGATTGGTTAACGGACAGAAAACAGAGAGTAGGAATAAAGGGGTCATTTTCGGGTTGACAGGCTGTAACTAGTGGGGTACCGCAAGGATCAGTTCTTGGGCCTCAGCTATTCACAATCTACATCAATGATTTGGATGTGGGGACCAAATGTAATATATCCAAGTTTGCTGCTGATACAAAGCTGGGTGGGAATGTAAGTTGTGAAGAGAATGTAAGGAGGCTTCAAGGGGATATAGACAGGCTAAGTGAGTGGGCAAGAACATGGCAAATGGAATATAATGTGGAGAAATGTGAAGTTATCCACTTTGGTAGGAAAAACAGAAAATCAGAGTATTTTTTAAATGGTGAGAGATTGGGAAATGTTGGAGTTCAGAGGGACCTGGGTGTCCTTGTACACGAATCACTGAAAGTTAACAAGTAGGTACAGCAAGCAATTAAGAAAGCAAATGATATGTTGGCCTTTATTACAAGAGGATTTGAGTATAAGAGTAAAGACATCTTACTGCAATTATATAGGGCCATAGGAAGGATATACTTGCCATAGAGGGAGTGCAACAAAGGTTCACCAGACAGGTTCCTGGGATGGGGGGATTGTCCTATGAGGAGAGATTGAGTAGACTAGGCCTATATTCTCTAGAGTTTAGAAGAATGAGCGATGAAACGCACACAATTCTTACAGGGTTTGACAGGGTAGATGCAGGGAGGATGTTTCCCCTGGCTGGGGAGTCTAGAACCAGGGGTCACAGTCTCAGAATAAGGGGTATGCCATTTAGGACTGAGATGAGGAGAATTTTTTTCACTCAGAGGGTGGTGAATCTTTGGAATTCTCTACCCCAGAGGGCAGTGGATGCTCAGTCGTTGAGTATATTCAAGACAGAGATCAATAGATTTTTGAATATTAAGGGAATCAAGGGATAGAAACATAGAAACATAGAAACATAGAAAATAGGTGCAGGAGTAGACCATTCGGTCCTTCGAGCCTGCACCGCCATTCAATGCGTTCATGGCTGAACATGCTACCTCAGTACCCCATTCCTGCTTTCTTGCCATACCCCTTGATCTCCCTAGTTGTGAGTATTATATCTAACTCCCTTTTGAATATATTTAGCGAACTGGCCTCAACAACCTTCTGTGGTAGAGAATTCCACAGATTCACCACTCTCTGGGTGAAGAAGTTCCTCCTCATCTCAGTCTTAAATGGCTTCCCCTTTATCCTTAGACTGTGACCCCTGGTTTTAGTTTTCCCTAACATTGGAAACATTCTGCCCGAATCTAATTTGTCTAAACCAGTCAGGATTTTAAACGTCTCTATAAGAACCCCCCTCATTCTTCTGAACTCCAGAGGATACAAGTTCAGTTGATCCAGTCTTTCTTGATATGTCAGTCTGGCCATCCCAGGAATCAATCTAGTGAACCTTCGTTGCACTCCCTCAATAGCAAGAATGTCCTTCCTCAAGTTAGGAGACCAAAACTGCACACAATACTCCAGGTGTGGCCTCACCAAGGCCCTGTACAACTGTAGCATCACCTCCCTACTCCTGTACTCAAATCCCCTTGCTATGAAGGCCATCATGCCATTTGCTTTCTTGACTGCCTGCTGCACTTGCCTTCCCACCTTCAGTGACTGATGTACCATGACGCCCAGGTCTCGTTGCACCTCCCCTTTCCCTAATCTGCCACCATTCAGGTCTGCCTCCCTATTTTTACCACCAAAGTGGATAACCTCACATTTATCCACATTGTACTTCATCTGCCATACATTTGCCCATTCACCCAACCTGTCCAAGTCACTCTGTAGCCTCCTAACATCCTCCTCATTGTTCACACTGCCTCCCAATTTAGTGTCATCCGCAAATTTGGAGATATTACAATTAATCCCTTCGTCCAAATCATTAATATATAATGTAAACAGCTGGGGCCCCAGCACCGAACCCTGCGGTACCCCGCTGGTCACTGCCTGCCATTCTGAAAAGTACCCATTTACTCCTACTCTTTGTTTCCTGTGTGCCAACCAGTTCTCAATCCACGTCAACACATTACCCCCAATCCCATGTGCTTTAACTTTGCACACCAATCTCTTGTGTGGGACCTTGTCGAAGGCCTTCTGAAAGTCCAAATACACCACATCTACTGGTTCCCCCCCGTCCACCCTATTGGAAACATCCTCAAAAAATTCCAGAAGATTTGTCAAGCATGATTTCCCTATCACAAATCCATGCTGACTTGGACCTATCATGTCGCCACTTTCCAAATGGTCTGTTATGACATCTTTAATAATTGATTCCATCATTTTACCCACCACCGATGTCAGGCTGACCGGTCTATAATTCCCTGCTTTCTCCCTCCCTCCTTTTTTAAAAAGAGGGGTTACATTAGCCACCCTCCACTCCTTCGGAACTGATCCAGAGTCTAAGGAATGTTGGAAAATGATTGTCAATGCATCCACTATTTCCAAGGCCACCTCCTTAAGTACTCTGGGATGCAGACCATCAGGCCCTGGGGATTTATCAGCCTTCAGTCCCATCAATTTCCCCAACACCTTTTCCCGACTGATAAGGATTTCCCTCAGCTCCTCCCTCTTACCAGATCCTTTGATCTCTTTTATTTCCGGAAGGTTGTTTGTGTCCTCCACAGTAAACACCGAACCAAAGTACTTGTTCAATTGATCTGCCATTTCTTTGTTCCCCATTATGACTTCCCCTGTTTCTGACTGCAGGGGACCTACGTTTGTTTTTACTAACCTCTTTCTTTTTACATATTTATAGAAGCTTTTGCAGTCCGTTTTAATGTTCTCCGCAAGCTTCCTTTCATATTTTATTTTCCCTGCCCTAATCAAACCCTTCGTCCTCCTCTGCTGAGTTTTAAAGTTCTCCCAGTCCCCGGGTTTGCTGCTACTTCTGGCCAATTTGTATGCCACTTCCTTGCTTTTAATACTATCCCTGATTTCCCTTGTTAGCCATGGTTGAGCCACCTTCCCTTTTTTATTTTTACGCCAGACAGGGATGTACAATTGCTGTAGTTCATCCATGCGATCTCTAAATGTCTGCCATTGCCCTTCCACTGATAACCCCTTAAATATCGCTTGCCAATCTAACCTCGCCAATTCACGCCTCATACACTCAAAGTTGCCCTTATTTAAGTTCTGGACCATGGTCTCTGAATTAACTGTTTCCTTCTCCATCCTAATGTAGAACTCCACCATACTATGGTCACTCTTCCCCAAGGGGCCTCGCACCACAAGATTGCTGATTAGTCCTTCCTCATTACACAACACCCAGTCCAGGATGGCCTCCCCTCTAGTTGGTTCCTCAACATATTGGTTTAGGAAACCATCCCTTAAACACTCCAGGAAATCCTCCTCCACCGTATTGCTTCCAGTTTGAGTAGCCCAATCTATATGCATATTAAAGTCACCCATGATAACTGCTGCGCCTTTTTTGCATGCACCTCTGATTTCCTGTTTCATACCCTCCCCCACCTCACTACTACTGTTTGGAGGTCTGTACACAACCCCCACTAACGTTTTCTGCCCTTTGGTGTTCTGCAGCTCAACCCATATTGATTTCACATCCTCCAAGCCAATGTCCTTCCTAGCTATTGCATTAATCTCCTTTTTAACCAGCAATGCTACCCCACCCCCTTTTCCTTTTATTCTATCCTTCCTGAATGTTGAATACCCCTGGATATTCAGTTGCCAGCCTTGATTGTTCTGGAGCCACGTCTCTGTAATCCCAATCACATCATATCCGTTAACATCAATTTGCACAGTCAATTCATCCACCTTATTACGGATACTCCTTGCATTAAGACACAGAGCCTTTAGGCTTGTTTTATTTACACCCTTTGTCCTTTTAGACTTATGATTTAGTATGGCCCTTTGTGTTTCTTGCCTTTGTTTACTCGGATTTCCCTTATTAGAAACATAGAAACATAGAAACTAGGAGCAGGAGTAGGCCATTCGGCCCATCGAGCCTGCTCCACCATTCAATACGATCATGGCTGATCATCCAAATCCAGTACCCTGTCCCTGCTCTCTCACACAGAATCCCCATCGAGCCTGCACCGACACATATCCCACCCTATCCCCGTAACCCCACGTATTTAATTCCCCCTAACATATCCCATCCTATCCCCGTAACCCCACATATTTAATCCCCCCCTAACACTAAGGGTCAATTTATCATAGCCAAATCAACCTAACCCGCACATTATTGTTTCTCACCCTTCTAACATTTGTTTCTGACTGCATATTACTTCCCCCTGTTTCACTACATAGGTTCCCATTCCCCTGCCATATTAGTTTAAATCCTCCCGAACTGCCTTAGCAAATATTACCCCGAGGACATCGGTTCCAGTCCTGCCCAAGTGCAGACCGTCCCTTTTGTACAGGTCCCACTTCCCCCAGAACTGGTTCCAATGCCTCAGGTATTTGAATCCCTCCCTCCTGCACCACTGCTCAAGCCACGTATTTAATCTCGCTATCCTGTTCATGCTACTCTGATTAGCACGTGGCACTGGTAGCAACCCAGAGATTACTACCTTTGAGGTCCTACTTTTCAATTTAGCTCCTAGCTCCCTAAATTCTGCTTGTAGGACCTCTTCCCGCTTTTTACCTATATCGTTGGTACCTACATGCACCACGACAGCTGGCTCTTCACCCTCCCTTTCCCGAATGTTCTGCAGCCGCTCCGAGACATCCTTGACCCTTGCACCAGGCAGAAGGCAGCAGGTCATGTTGCAAGAGGCTTACGGACTGAACATAAGCGTGACCCCAAGCTTCAGTCCGTAAGCGTGACCCCGAGCTTCCGGTCGCCTGTCACTTTAATTCTCCGCTCCACTTCCACTCTGATCTCTCTGTCCTTGACCTCTTACACTGTTACAACAAAGCTCAATGTAAGCTCGAGGAACAGCACCTCATCTTTCGATTAGGCACTTCACAGCCTTTTGGACTCAACATCGAGTTCAACAATTTCAGACCATAACATCGGCCCCTATTTTTTTTTCTCTCACATGGCAGCTGTTGATGATTCTGCCATTGCCATTTACACCTCATCTAGACTCATCTTTTGTTTCTTAACTTGTCCCATTACCATCTCCTTTTGCCTTTCACCAGCATCCCTTTTGTTTTTTAATCTCTCCTGCCTTCCAGACTATCACAGACCTTCCCTTTGTTCTTTCCTCCCCTCCTCCCTTTCCCCTGCCCTTGCACTTGCTTAAAAATCTGTTACATCTCTAACTTTTTCCAGTTCTGACAAAGGGTCATCGACCTGAAACGTTAACTCTGTTTCTCTCTCCACGATGCTGCCTGACCTGCTGAGTGTTTCCAGCATTTCTGTTGTTATTTAAGGCTTACTGTAGGTAAGTAAGAGAAAAGAAATTGGAAAGAAACGATCTGGAAGATGGAAACTCCCTTAGCATCTAGGGGCCATGAATTCAAGATAGTTACTAATCAATCCAATAAGGAAATAAGAAGAAGTGGTTGAGGCAAATAGCTTAGATGCTTTCAAAAGGAAACTAGACGAGTATATGAGGGAAAGGGAATAGAAAGATATGCTGAAAGGCTGAAATGAGGTAGAAGGAATGGGAGGAGACACATATTGAGTATAAACACTAGCACAGACTAGTCGGGCCGAAAGGCGGTTTCTGTGTTGTATATTCTATGTAATTCTATGTAAAGTCACAGAACTTCTATGATCCACTTACCTGCTTCTGACAGACCAATCCTGCTTGGTTTTACTGACGGGTTGGGCATTTTGTGAGACTTCCATGATTTTGTGTGAAAATGGCATGGGGTCCAACTGCATTATAGGACCTCAGTTTACATGTAGTACTGAGGCCCCTGTCTGCCTCTTGCAGACACCTAGGGCTACTCAGAAAACTGTACAGTTACGATGGCAGCGGAGAACGTAACGGCAATGCAGAGGTAATTTCTCTATCACAGATTTAACCATCTGCCTGCCCATTCCTGTTGGATGCGGCCATTAAAATCGGCCCCATTAAGTCGGAAATTTGTCGTTATTTAAAGCTTTACATGTCACAAGTTAGCTTTTATTGATCCACATGTGAATATAATTTATATAACACTAATTCCAATAACTGGAATAGGAGTTGCTATTATATGATTGTGGTTATAAAATAGCTTTATCTAAAATACTAGTATCAGTCACTGCACTGAGCAGATGGACACAAATCTAGAATATAATTGCATCACATTTTGCCCTAAATTTCAATTTACCTTTGCCAGTCTTTTACAGAAGACTTCAAGTTTACCAAATATGTACATTTCTGAAACATCAAATGGACTATCTCGTGCTGTTTCAGGTGTCTGTTGCTTTGTTTTCTGGAAATAGTTACGATATTCTGCTAACAATTTTTTACATTCCTGAAACACAATAAGATAATGTCACATAGCAGGTAATCAAATTATTACACATTTCTATCATCTGCTGAAATTAAAAAGATGGGTATAAAATAAAAATTAGATCAGCTACTTTGTAGAGATTTCCTCATTCTTCAAAGGGAAAAATTCTTGATGCAGCACCGAAGAGTAAATTCAGCAAAGCTATGCTCCTGACGTGGAACTTCGCTCAATGTGGGCGCTGATTGGAGAATTGGGTGCAGAGATCAGCATGCCTGATCTGCGGTGCTCCCGATTTTCTGATCATTAACTCTTTTATAGTAGTTTTGGTAAAGTATAACTGTACAAGTGTACTCTAAATTTATCTTTTGAAAGTTATCAGTTGAATATTTCTGGCCTACTAAATGAATGGAATACATAAACAGAACATTTTGAAAATCCATCTTTAGAAATTGGATTCCCCAGACTGTGATTTGTGAGACACAAACTATCACGTGATTTTGTGAATTAGTTTAGTCCTGTCAATCCAAAATACCAGTATATCAGCTTTGGCCTTCCAGTCTTTTTCCATCTGGGATTCATTCTATCGCCTTACCAGGGTACTGATCTTCAGACATAAAGCGCAGATGTCCTGTCACAGTACTAATGTCATGATATGTTCTGCTGGTCTGTGGAGATCACTGTTGGTCAGTCAAAGTCACTTTGGATCAATTAGTAGCACTTTCATCTCTGAGTCAGAAGGTTGAGGGTTTGAGCCCACTAGGTCATCTCCGCCCTGCCTCAGCTCATCAGCTGCTGAAACCCTCAGCTTTGTTACCTTTAGACTCGACTATTCAAATGCTCTCCTGGCCGGTCTCCCACCTTGCACCCTCCGTAAAATTGAGCTCATCCAAAACTCTGCTGCCCGATTCCTAACTTACATCAAGTCCAGTTCACTCATCACCCGTGTGTTCGCTAATCTACATTGGCTCCCGGTCTGGCAACACCTCATACAATAGTACAGCACAGAAGGAGGCCATTCGGCCCATCGAGTCTGCGCAGGGTCTCTTGAAGAGCAATCCAGTTAATCGCACTCCTCCGCTCTTTCCCCATATCCCTGCAATTTTTTCTCCTTCAAGTGTTTATCCAATTCCCTTTTGAAGGCTACTAATGAATCTGTATCCACCACCTTCTCAGGCAGTGCATTCCAAATCCTAACCACTCGCTGTGTAAAAAAGTTTTTCCTCATGTTGCCTCTGGTACTTTTGCCAATCACCTTAAATCTGTGCTATCTGGTATCGACCCTTCAGCCCTTGGAAAGAGTTTCTCTTTATTTACTCTAACTAAACCCTTCATGATTTGAAATACCTTTATCAAATCATCTTTTAGACTTTTCTGCTCTAAGGAGAACAGCCCTAACCTCTCCAGTCTATCCACATAACTGTAATCCCTCATTCCTGGAAACATTCTAGTAAGTCTTTTCTGTACCCTTTTCAAAGACTTCACGTCCTTCCTAAAGTGTGGTGCCCAGAATTAGACACAATACTCCAGCTGAGGCTGAAATAGTGTTTCATATAGGTTTAGCATAACTTCCTGGCTTTTGTACTCTATTTATAAAGCCCAGGATCCCATGGCCTAGAAATTGGATTAGGCCCGAAAACTGGCGGTGTCAAGGGCCGGCACTATTTGCCTGCGCCCGTTGAAAGTGGTCCAGGCAGCATGCAAAATTCATGCTGCCTGCTCATTATAATGATTGGAGCACTGATCTCAGCGCTAAACGCGCTGCTGATTGGCTTAGTGCTCAACGGGATGGGCCAATATCGGGTGTAGTTTAATTACCAGTAATGTTTGGCACTCTGCATTACTTAAAGGGGAGGTGCTTTGTTGCAGCAGCACCTCCTTGTCAGTCTGGCTGAAGATATGGCTCAGCAAACAAGGAAGTGGGCACGAAGGTTCTTGGATGCAGCATTGGAGGCCTTGGTCGTGACCATTCAAAGAAGGCGGGCTGTACTGTTCCCGCAGGGTGGCAGGAAGCCATCCAAGACCACTGGCAGAAGGC
The DNA here is from genome assembly GCA_030390025.1 of Squalus acanthias. NCBI lineage: Eukaryota > Metazoa > Chordata > Chondrichthyes > Squaliformes > Squalidae > Squalus > Squalus acanthias. The sequence goes on along the minus strand of JASTWF010001920.1, from coordinate 26,627 downwards.
TCTGGGAGGAGATAGCTAACTCTGTCACGGCCACCAATGTGTTCCCAATGCCGAAAAAAGTTTAATGACCTCGCACGGCAGGTCAAGGTGAGTGAAGGCTTCAGCAAATGCCATATTGCACCATCTGCACCATAAGCCTCACACGCTGCTCAATGCACCACACCCCATCACTCACCTACCAACAATCTCTACCTATCACCACTCAAACCTCACAATCATGGCTTCACTTCACCCTCACAACCTTACCACTGCTGCAACATTCACAACCACATCTCACACCTTGCACACACTGACAGCTATTCAACTATGGTAGGCACATCACCCAAACACATTGCACTACACTCACTGACAGACTTCCCTTTCTCTTGCAGGCAAAATGGCACAGAACAGGAGGGAGAAGCAGCAGACATGAGGCGGCCAAGCCGCAACACAGAACCTGGAGGAATCCATGCTCGACATCATTAGAGGGGCAGTGACGGAGGCCGTGGCAACGGAAGAAGTTGAAACAGTGGCTGATAATGATGGCATGGTCATACCTAATCCTTCTCACATCCCACTTCCCCCTCATCCCACAATCTTTTCTCACTTACAAGCTGCTGATGGTGTATGCATGGATACCTTCCTTTCCCCTGCCTCCACCCCATCCCCTCACCACAACCTGACTCTGTGCCTTTCTGCTTTCAGATATCCAAGAAGTATATCCGAAAATGGTGACATAGTGATTACCTTACTGGACTACTAATCCAGAGGCCTGGACTAATGATCCGGAGACGTGAGTTGAAATCCCACCACGGCAGCTGGGGAATTTAAATGCAGTTAATTAAATAAATCTGGAATAAAAAGCTAACATCAGTAATGGTGACCATGAAACTACCGGATTGTTGTAAAAACCCATCCGGTTCACTAATGTCCTTTAGGGAAGGAAATCTGCTGTCCTTACCTGGTCTGGCCTATGTGACTCCAGACCCACAGCAATGTGGTTGACTCTTAACTGCCCTCTGAAATGGCCGAGCAATCACTCAAAAGTACACAACCGCTACGAAAAACAATAATAAGAAAAAAACTGGATGGACCATCCGGCTCTGACTTCGGACAAGACAACGGCACACCCAGCCCAGTCAACCCTGCAAAGTCCTCCTCATAACATCTGGGGACTTGTGACAAAATTAGGAGAGCTGTCCCACAGACTAGTCAAGCAACAGCCTGACGTAGTCATACTCACAGAATCATACCTTTCAGCCAATGTCCCACAGTCCTCCATCACCATCCCTGGGTATGTCCTGTCCCACCGGCAGGACAGACCCACCAGAGGTGGCGGCACAGTGGTATACAGTCGAGAGGGAGTGGCCCTGGGAGTCCTCAACATTGACTCTGGACCCCATGAAGTCTCATGGCTTCAGGTCAAGCATGGGAAAGGACATTTCCTGCTAATTGCCACCTACCGCCCTCCCTCAGCTGATGAATCAGTACTCCTCCATGTTGAACACCACTTGGAAGAAGCACTAAGGGTAGCAAGGGTACAGAATGTATTCTGGGTGGGGGACTTCAATGACCATCACCAAGAGTGGCTCGGTAGCACCACTACTGACCGAGCTGGACGAGTCCTGAAGGACATAGCTGCCAGACTAGGACTGCGGCAGGTGGTCAGAGAAGCAACACGAGGGAAAAACCTACTTGACCTCATCCTCACTAATCTACCTGTTGCAGATGAAAGCAAGGGTAGGAGTGACCACCGCACAGTCCTTGTGGAGATGAAATCTCATCTTCACACTGAGGACACCCTCCAGCGTGTTGTGCGGCACTTCCACCGTGCTAAATGGCATAGATTCAGAACAGATCTAGCAGGTCAAAACTGCGCATCCATGAGACGCTGTAGGTCATCAGCAGCAGAATTGTGTTCCACCACAATCTGTAAGCTCATGGCCCGGCATAACCCTCACTCTGCTTTTTTTGATATATATAAATGACCTGGATATTGGAATACAGAGTAGAATTTCTAAATTTGCCGATGACACCAAACCTGGGGATGTGGCAAACAGTGATGATGATATCAATCGACTGCAACAGGACATAGAAAGGCTAGCAGAATGGGAAGACAAGTGGCAGATGGAATTTAATACAGAGAAGTGTGAGGTGATGCATTTTGGCAAAAGGAACAAAGAGAGGCAATATACACTTAATGGCACAGTTTTAAAGAGTGTGCAGGGACAGAGGGACCTGGGAGTTAATGTGCATAGGTCCCTGAAGGTGGCGGTACATATTGAGAGGGTGGTTAGCAAAGCATATGGGATCTTGGGCTTCATAAATAGAGGTATTGAGTACAAAAGTAGAGAAGTTATGCTGAACCTTTATAAAGCGCTGGTTAGGCCACAACTGGAGTATTGCATCCAGTTCTGGTCACCACACTTTAGGAAGGATGTGAAGGCCCTTGAGAGGGTGCAGAGGAGATTTACCAGAATGGTTTCGGGGATGGGGGATCTTAGCTACAAGGACAGGTTGGAGAAGCTGGATTTGTTTTCATTAGAGCAAAGGAGGTTGAGGGGTGATTTGATAGAGGTGTACAAGATTATGACGGGTTAGGGGAATCAAGGGATATGGAGATCGGGCGGGAAAGTGGAGTTGAGGTCGATGATCAGCCATCATCTTATTGAATGGCGGAGCAGGCTCAAGGGGCCGTACGGCCTACTTCTGCTCTTATTTCTTATGTTCTTATGTGGATAGGCTAGACGGGGAAAGGCTGTTCCCACTAGTTGATGGTACAAGGGCTAGGGGACACAGATTTAAGGTTTTGGGCAAGAGATACAGGGGGGACGTGAGGAAAACCTTTTTACGCAGCGAGTAGTGATGACCTAGAATTCGCTGCTGGCGGAAGTGGTGGTTGCGGAGACACTCGATGTTTTCAAGGGGAGACTGGATAGGCATCTGAGGGAAATAAACTTGCAGGGCTACGGGGATAGAGCGGGGGAATGGGTCTGACTGGATTGCTCCACAGGGAGCTGGCATGGACTAAATGGGCCGAATAGCCTCCTTCTGTGACGTTATGACTCTATGACCGTACCATTACCATCAAGCGAGGGGACCAACCCTGGTTCAATGAGGAGTGCAGAAGAGCATGTCAGGAGTAGCACCAGGCGTACCTAAAAATGAGGTGCCAAACTGGGGAAGCTGCAACACAGGCCTACATGCATGCTAAAAAGCGGAAGCAGCATGTTATAGACAGTGCTATGCGATCCCACAACCAATGGATCAGATCAAAGCTCTGTAGTCCTGCCACATCCAATCGTGAATGGTGGTGGCCAATTAAACAACTAACGGGAGGAGGAGGCTCCATGAATATCCCCATCCTCAATGATGATGGAGCCCGGCACGTGAATGCAAAAGACAAGGCTGAAGCATTTGCAACAATCTTCAGCCAGAAGTGCCGTGTGAATGATACATATCGGCCTCTTCCTGAGGTCGCTACCATCACAGAAGCCAGTCTTCAGCCAATTCGATTCATTCCACGTGATATCAAGAAACAGCTGAGCGCACTGGATTCAGCTAAGGTGATGGGCCCTGTAAACATCCCAGCTGTCGTGCTGTAGACTTGTGCTTCAGAACTAGCCGCGCCTCTAGCCAAGCTGTTCCAGTACAGCTATAACACGGGCATCTACCCAACTGCCCAGGTTTGTCCTGTCCACAAAAAGCAGGACAAATCCAATCCAGCCAATTACCGCCCAATCAGTCTACTCTCAATCATCAGCGAAGTGATGGAAGGTGTCGTCGACAGTGCTATCAAGCTGCACTTACTCACGAATAACCTCCTCACCAATGCTCAGTTTGGGTTCCGCCAGGACCACTCGGCTCCAGACTCCATTACAGCCCTGGTCCAAACATGGACAAAAGAGCTGAATTCCAGAGGTGAAGTGAGAGTGACTGCCTTTGACATCAAGGCAGTATTTGACTGAGTGTGACATCAAAGGGCTTTAGTAAAACTCAAGTCAATGGGAATCAGGGGGAAAACTCACCACTGGCTAGAGTCATACCTAGCACAAAGGAAGAGGTTGTGGTAGTTGGAGGTGAATCATCACAGACCCAGGACATCGCTGCAGGAGTTCCTCAGGGCAGTGTCCAAGGCCCAACAATCTTCAGCTACTTCATCAATGACCTTCCCTCCATCATAAGGTCAGAAATGGGGATGTTCGCTGATGATTGCACAGTATTCAGTTCCATTCACAACTCCTCAGATAATGAAGCAGTCCATGCCCGAATGCAGCGAGACCTGGATGGCATTCAGGCTTGGGCTGATAAGTGGCAAGTAGCATTCGTGCCACAGAAGTGCCAGGCAATAACTATCTCCAACAAGTGAGAGTCTAATCACCGCCCCTTGACATTCAACGGCATTACCATTGCCGAATCCCCCACCATCAACATCCTGGGGGGTCACCATTGACCAGAAACTTAATTGGGCCAGCCACATAAATACTATGGCTACAAGAGCAGGTCAGAGGCTGGGTATTCTGCGGCGCGTGTCTCACCTCCTGACTTCCCAAAGCCTTTCCACCATCTACAAGGCACAAGTCAGGAGTGTGATGGAATATTCTCCACTTGCCTGGATGAGTGCAGCTCCAACAACACTCAAGAAGCTCGACACCATCCAGGACAAAGCAGTTTGATTGGCACCCCATCCATCACCTTAAACATTCACTCCCGTGGCTGTAGTGTGTATCACGTACAAGATGCACTGCAGCAAGTCGCCAAGGCTTCTTCAGCAACACTTCCCAAACGCGCGACCTCTCCCACCGAGAAGGACAAGGGCAGCAGGCGCGTGGGAACACCATCAACTGCAAGTTCCCCTCCAAGTTACACACCATCCTGACTTGGAAATATTTCGCCGTTCCTTCATCGTCGCTGGGTCAAAATCCTGGAACTCCCTCCCTAACAGCACTATGGGAGTACCTTCACCAGAAGGACTGCAGTAGTTCAAGAAGGCGGCTCACCACCGCTTTCTCAAGGGCAATTAGGGATGGGCAATAAATGCTGGCCTTGCCAGAGATGACCACATCCCAGCAACGAATATGAAAAAAAGTGCCACCAGCACAGCCTGTATCTGATGTTGTGGAGGAGGGTGATGGAGGAGAAGAAGAAGACACACCAGCCGAGATTTTGCGGGGGGTTAGTGGGTGCGTTCAGTGGCGGATCGGGTGGGAAAATGTTTTTTTTTACAGTGGGTTGGGAACCCGCTGTCAACCCGCCTTTCCCAATGTCGGGTCTGTCAATGCTGAGCAGACCCGACCGGCAGCGGCGGGGGTCCTAATTGAATTCATTAGCATCTAGTTGACAGATGCTGAACAGGCTTTTTTAACTTACTTTTTGACTTTAACTGCATGGCCATGGGAACCACGCTGTTCGGGGACCACAACTGTCAACCTGAGGCATGAATACAGTGACCATTGCTCCAGCTGATTAATTGACAGCCTCAAATATACAGTTAAAGCTCCCACCTGACAGATCATCACTTTCCTCAGTCACAAGCTGTTTCTCAGTCTATTTCCAGCACAGATTCTGCAGGCTTTCCACTTTCCACTCTCCATCCACTCTCACCTCATTGGAAGAACTCTCTCACCATTGACAGAATGCTTCTGTCATCTGTACTTCACCTGCCATCTATTCCATCAACATGGGTGCCCTTTATACTGTCTCACTTTGGTCCTCAGATTCCGACCACGATCAGCCCCAACATCAGCAGCACCAGGCACAACACCAACCTTCTCCGCAATCAACTGATGCTGCACAGGACACAGGGCATCAGCACCCGAGCACATTGCTGCCCGGGAGGTCAGGGCTGGCCTCATCACGGCCAGATTTACTTCACTTGACGCTGTACACCCTGGCTGCCACGTGATGTGCCAGATTGGCACCACCCGACACCAACACCTTAAAGCATCCCTACAATACCCAAGCCATTCCTTTCACACTCATCAGCATTGCGGGGGGTACCATTATGTCTCACCGCAACTCACTAAGCCACTTCCAAAGGTGGACACAAATCTATCCAAGAACGCAAAGTGTTGAAAATAAAGGTTTCAAAGTTTCTTCTTCTTCTCTTCTTAGGCAGTCCCTCGGAACCGAGGATGACTTGCTTCCACATTAAAAATGAGTTCGCAGGTGACTGATGAGTCCAATGCGGGACCTACAGTCTCTGTCACAGGTGGGGCAGACGGTGGTTGAAGGGGCGGGTGGGTGGGGTGCTTGGGTTGATGTGTGCTCCTTGCGCTGCCAGCGCTTGGCTTCCGCTTGCTCCCGGTGAAGAGACTTGAGGTGTTCGGCGCCTTCCCGGATGCTTCTCCTCCACTTTGTGCGGTCTTGGGCCAGGGATTCCCAGGTGTCGGTGGGGATGTTACACTTTTTCAAGGAGGTTTTGAGGGTGTCCTTGAAGCGTTTCCTCTGCCCACCTGGGGCTCTCTTGCTGTGTCGGAGCGCCGAGTAGAGCGCTTGTTTTGGGAGTCTCGTATCGGGCATGCAGACAATGTGACCTGTCCATCGGAGCTGATCGAGCGTGGTCAAAGCTTCGATGCTGGGGATGTTGGCCTGAGCAAGAACACTGACGTTGGTGCGCCTATCCTGCCAATGGATTTGCAGGATCTTGCGGAGGCAGCGTTGGTGGTACCTCTCCAGTGCTTTGAGGTGCCTGCTGTACATGGTCCATGTCTCTGAGGCATACAGCAGGGCGGGTATCACTGCTGCTCTGTAGACCATTAGCTTAGTGCCAGGTTTGAGGTCCAAAGTTTGATACCACATTAACAGAAACTTTACATAAACATTGGATAAAACACCCAAGTGGCTTCCCTTGTGTGTTGTTAGTTGTTATGATTGCATTAGGATGAGGGTGAGTATGAGGGGTGGCTAGTGAGATGGGGATGTGATAATGTAGAGAGGGATGGGAGGAGGTGCAAGGTAAGTTGGTGTGAGTAAGGATGTGCAGGGGTAGGGTAGGGAAGGCAGAGCGATGGGAATGTGGAGAGGCACAGCAGCATGAAGGTGAGTGTGGCTTTGTACTAATGTTTCGTGATCTAATGAGATAATTGAAACATTTGCGGCACTGCACCCAGGTCCTCCTGACCACATCTCTGCTTGTGACCTTCTCTGCAATGTGCAACCAAGCTGTGTTGGTCTCCTGGGGAGGTCTTTTCTGCCCATGGGAAGTGAAGAGGACCTCCCTGCGTGCTGTATGGAGGGAGTCATGGGAGAGGCTGGATGCAGCCCTGCACCTCTGTGCAGTGATTTTCAGTGTTTTCAGCACTTCAATTCTGTAGAACACTGACAGCACAAATGTCAAAAGTAAGGTGGCCATGGTCCCTTTAAGGAAATCTGCTCAAGCGCGTCATGAATGACGTCACCAGACCTGCTCCTTCTCATTGGGCCAGGCAATGCACTGGGTGGGCTTAACAAGCCCCATTAAGTTTATTTTCCAGAGTGGGATGGAACCAGTAGCCATGACCCGCCACCAACACCGGCTGCACCACACCCGCCGAGGTGAGCAAAATCTCTGTCACCGTCACTGCATCTGACACTCGCAGACACCAGCTCAGAAGATGGTTGTGATGGTTGGTGGTCAATCATCACAGCCCCAGGACATCGTTGCAGGAGTTCCTCAGGGCAGTGTCCTAGGCCCAACCATCTTCAGCTGCTTCATCAATGACCTTTCCTCCATCATAAGGTCAAAAATGGGGATGTTCGCTGATGAGTGCACAGTGTTCAGTGCCATTCGCAACACCTCAGATAATGAAGCAGTCCATGCCCGCATGCAACAGACCTGGACGAAATTCAGGCTTGGGCTGATAAGTGGCAGGTAACATTTGCGCCACAGAAGTGCCAGGCAATGACTATCTCCAACAAGCGAGCATCCAACCACAGCCCCTTGACATTCAACGGCATTACCATCGCCGAATCCTCCACCATCAACAACCTGGGGGTCACCATTGACCAGAATCTTAACTGGACCAGCCACATAAATACTGTGGCAACAAGAGCAGGTCAGAGGCTAGGTATTCTGTGGCGAGTGTCTCATCTCCTGACTCCCCAAAGCCTTTCCACCATCTACAAGGCACAAGTAAGGAGTGTGATGGCATACTCTCCACTTGCCTGGAGGAGTGCAACTCCAACAACACTCAAGAAGCTCGACACCATCCAAGACAAAGCAGCCCGCTTGATTGGCACCCCATCCACCACCTTAAACATTCACTCCCTCCACCAGTGGTGTACCGTGGCTGCAGTGTGTAACATCTACAGGATGCACTGCAGCAACTCGCCAAGGCTTCTTCGACAGCATCTCCCAAACCCGCGACCTCTACCACCTAGAAGGACAAGGGCAGCAGGCACATGGGAACACCACCGCCTCCAAGTAACCCTCCAAGTCACACACCATCTTGACTTGGAAGTATATCGCCAATCCTTCATCGTCACTGGGTCAAAATCCTGGAACTCCCTCCCTAACAGCACTGTGGGAGTACCTTCATCGCACGGACTGCAGCGGTTCAAGAAGGTGGTTCACCACCACCTTCGCAAGGGCAATGAGGGATGGACAATAAATGCTGGCCTTCCCAGCGATGCCCAGATCCCATGAATGAATAAAAAAAAAGAAAATGACACTGTGTGGAATTTAGAAGGTAGTATAGAGGCGAGATTTGCACATGGTGAGGCACTGGGCATGAGTGGGCTGCAGCAAGGCCATGGGTAAAGGGTAGCTCGGGGGCCAGCTCTCCGGAGGGCGAGTTCGCACATGAGTTCTGCTGCAAACGACTCAGATGATGACCTCGATGGGGCGGCCTTCAGAAGAAGGGTGATGGGCATGCACACGGAAATGCTAGGTGCAATGGCAAGCCTACCAGAAAGCCTCTTGTCAATATCAAGGAGCATGGAGGAGTCCAGCTGCAACATTGGACAGGGCTTTGCGCAGAGCTTCGAGCCCATGATTTCCCTCTCAATCTGGCTGTCTGCGGGTGGGAATCTGAGGGCTGTTAAAGTTGGCAGGGCCTGTGGGAAACCTGGCTTCCCAGGTTTCCCGCTGAACTCGGAGGCCCCCCACACCCAACCTGCCTCCCTTGAAAAAAATTCCGGCCTAAGTGAGTTGTAGCCTTTGCGGCTACGAAACATCTCAGTATTGGTATGCGGTGCCCGCAAAGCCATGAGGGTGCAGTCGATGGTGCCCTGCAACATGGGGAAGCCCGCTATCCTGCCAAAGCCACATGCGCACTCGTTCTGCTTCTCTCTGTTCAGAGAGATGATAATGTAGTCCCTTCTCCTCAAGTAGAGAGCCTCTGTGACCTCCCAGATGCAACGATGGACAGTGAACTGGGAGATGTTGGCGATGTCTCCTGCTGCAGACTGGAAGGATCTGCTGGCGAAGAAATTGAGGACCACAGTGACCTTAAGGGCCATTGGAAGAGCCATGGTCACCGTGCTCTGAGGCTACAGGCTTGGTTGCAGAAGGTGGCAGAGATCTATGACCAGTTCCTTGGTTTTTTTTATTCATTCATGAGATGTAGGCATTGCCGGCAAGGCCAGCATTTATTGCCCAGCCCTAATTGCCCTTGAGAAGGTGGTGGTGAGCCGCATTCTTGAATAAGTGCCTTGCTCAGCCATTTCAGAGGGCAGTTAAGAGTCAACTGCATTTCTGTGGGTCTGGAGTCAAGTATAGGCTAGACCATGTAAGGATGGCAGATTTCCTTCTCTAAAGGACATTTTCTTCCCTAAGTGAACCAGATGGGTGTTTACGACAATCTGGTAGTTTCAAGGTCATCATTACTGATACTAGTTTTTTATTACAGATTTATTGAATTGAATTTAAATTCCCCAGCTACGATGTGGGATTTGAACTACATGTCTCCGGATCATTAGTCCAGCCCTCTGGATTACTAGCCCAGTAACATAACCACTATGCTACCATACCATAGTGAAGCAGAGGCTCCTAATACACTGCTCCTCGCTTAATTGGAGGTAGGAAAAGTGCTCTCGGAAGATCCTTGGTGAATAAGGCCTCCTGTTGAGAGCCCTCCTTGCCTACCCCCTCCTCCCTCTGCGTGCATCTTCTCCTCTATGAGTGTCAGCCGTGGCTCAGTAGCACCCTCGTCTCTGAGTCAAGAAGGTTGTGAGGTTCAAATCCCGCTCTAGAGACTTCAGCACAGAAATCTAGGCTGGCACTCCAGTGCAGTACTGAGGGAGTACTACACTGTTGGAGGTACCGTCTTTTGGGTGAGACGTTAAACCGAGGCCCCGCCTGCTCTCTCAGGTGGACGTAAAAGATCCCATGGCACTATTTCAAAGAAGAGCAGGGGAGTTAGTCCCGGTGTCCTGGCCAATACTTATCCTTCAAACAACTTCACTACTAAAAACAGATTATCTGGTCATTATCACATTGCTGTTTGTGGGAGCTTACTGTGTGCAAATTGGCTGCCACATTTCCTACATTACAACAGTGACTACACTTCAAAAAAGTACTTCATTGGTTGTAAAGCACTTTTGGACGTCCGGTGGTCACGAAAGGCTCTCTATAAATGCAAGTCTTTCTTTTCCTTTTTCTTCTTCGCTGTCTTCGCTTCCACTTCCGAAGATACTCCAGCGCGAGAGGGACTGCAAGTACAGCCCCTATGACTGTGAGCAAGTGGTGTGAGCAGAAGCCTTTAAATGAGAATGAAGGCGTTCTTCACTTGCAGCAACGCTCCCTTTAATCTGAGGAACTTGAAACAAGTTTAGAAAGCTGCAAGAGTTGCAGAAAGTTACAAAGAGCCTGTCAAACTGAGAAACTATGTCAGCTGCAAGTTGGTGATGATGATCCCTTTAAATATCATTGCTGCAGGCTCCTTCCTGCTGCTGAATGCTTGGTCAGCTGGTCGTGATTAAGAAAGGGCGGTAAGCAGAGTACCGACAGCTAAAATGGCAGATCGTACGTCAAGTGAGCATTGCACACTCATTGACGTCACGATCTGCCTCATTTCCATTTCAGCAGCGAGCGCAGGCAACGGCAGCGCTGCCAACCTGCTGAAAATGGAGGCTGCTGCGGGACCCGTCGGAAACGGGAGGAAGCGAGGCGGCCGCCATTTTTTCTTCAAAACAGGCCTTAATGGGTGGCGCTAAACACCTGAATTTCTAGGTCCATATGCTTTATTAACTGCTTTGTTAAACTGTCCTACCACCTTCAAAGATTTGTGCACAAACACCCCAGATCTTCTTGCACCCCCTTTAAAATTGTACCATTTAGCATGTCTCTCCTCATTCTTCCTACCAAAATGTATCACCTCACACTTTTCTGCATTAAATTTCATGTGTCATGTGTCCGCCCATTCCACCAGCCTGTCTATGTCCTCTTGAAGTCTATTACTATCTTCGTCACTGTTTACTACACTTCCAAGTTACGTGTCACCTGCAAATTTTGAAATTATGAACTGTACCCGCCAAGTCCAAACAGCAGTGGTCCTATATACTGAACCTTGGGGAACTCCATGGTATACCTCCCTCCAGTCAAAAAACAGCGATTCACCACAATTCTCTGTTTCCAATGCCTTAGCCAATTTTGTACCCATGCTGCTCCTGCCCCTTTTATCCCATGTGCTTCAATTTTGGTAACAAGCCTAATATGTGGTACTTTATCAAATGCCTTTTGAAAGTCTATACACAATATCAAACTGCACTGCCCTCATCCACCCTCTTTATTATCTAATCAAAAAATTTAATCAAGTTAGTCAATGCCCTTAACAAATCTGTGCTGGCTCTCCTTTATTAGTCCATGCTTGTCCAAGTTGTTGTGAATTCTCTCCTGGATTATTGTTTCTAAAAGCTTCCCCACCACCGACATTAAACTGACTGGCCTGCAATTGCCAGGCTTATCCTTTTCCCCTTTTTAAAACAAGAGTGTAACATTCACAATCCTCCAGTCCTTTGGCACCATCCCTGTATCTAAGGAGAACTGGAAGATTGTGGCCAGCACCTCCGCAATTTCTATCTTTAATTCCCTCAGCAATCTAAGATGAATCTCATCCGGACCGGGTGACTTATCCACTTTAAGTACTGCCAGCCTTTCTAGTACTTCCTCTTTACCTATTTTTATCTCATCCAGTATCCTGGCAACCTCCTTGGTAAATACCGATGCAAAGTACTGCATCCCAGAGTACTAAAAGAGGTAGCCATGGAAATAGTGGATGCATTGGTTGTCATCTTCCAAAATTCTTTAGATTATGGAACAGTTCCTGCAGATTGGAGGGTGGCAAATGTAACCCCACTATTTAAAAAAGGAGGAAGAGAGAAAACAGGGAACTACAGGCCGGTTAGCCTAACATCAGTAGTAGGGAAAATGCTAGAGTCTATTATGAAGGATGTGATAACAGGAAACTTAGAAAATATCAACGGGATTAGACAAAGTCAACATGGATTTATGAAAGGGAAATCGTGTTTGACAAACCTACTGGAGTTTTTTGAAGATGTAACTGGTAGAATAGATAAGGGAGAACCAGTGGATGTGGTGTATTTGGATTTTCAGAAGGCCTTTGAGAAAGTCCCACATAAGAGGTTAGTGTGCAAAATTAAAGCACATGGGATTGGGGGTAACATACTGGCATGGGTTGAAAATTGGTTAACAGACAGGAAACAGAGAGTAGGAATAAATGGGTCTTTTTCGGGGTGGCAGGCGGTGACTAGTGGGGTACCGCAGGGATCAGTGCTTGGGCCCCAGCTATTCACAATATATATCAATGATTTGGATGAGGGAACCTAAAGTAATATTTCCAAGTTTGCTGACGACATGAAACTAGGTGGGATTGTGAGTTGTGAGGAGGATGCAAAGGCTTCAAGGCGATTTAGACAAGTTGAGTGAGTGGGCAAATACATGGCAGATGCAGTATAATGTGGATAAATGTGAAGTTATCCACTTCGGTAGGAAAAACAGAAAGGTAGAGTATTATTTAAATGGTGATAGATTGGGAAATGCTGATGTACAAAGGGACCTGGGTGTCCTTGCACACCAGTCACTGAAACCAAACATACAGGTGCAGCAAGCAGTTAGGAAGGCAAATGGTATGTTGGCCTTCATTGCAAGAGGATTTGAGTACAAGAGCAAGGATGTCTTACTACAGTTGTACAGGGCCTTGGTGAGACCACACCTGGAGTACTGTGTGCAGTTTTGGTCTCCTTACCTAAGAAAGGATATACTTGCCATAGAGGGAGTGCAGCGAAGGTTCACCAGACTGATTCCTGGGATGGCAGGACTGTCATATGAGGAGAGATTGGGTCAACTAGGCCCGTATTCACTAGAGTTTAGAAGAATGAGAGGGGATCTCATTGAAACGTATAAAATTCTGACAGGGCTAGACAGACTAGATGCAGGGAGGATGTTTCCCCTGGCTGGGGGGTTTAGAATGAGGGGTCACAGTCTCAGGATACAGGGTAGGACATTTAGGACTGAGATGAGGAGAAATTTCTTCACTCAGAGGATGGTGAACCTGTGGAATTCTCTACCACAGAAGGCTGTGGAGGCAAAGTCACTGAATATATTTAAGAAGGAGATAGATAGATTTCTAGACACAAAAGGCATGGGGAGAGAGCGGGAATATGATATTGAGATAGAGGATCAGCCATGATCATATTGAATGGCGGAGCAGGCTCGAAGGGCCGAATGGCCTACTCCTGCTCCTATTTTTCTATGTTTCTACGTACTCATTTAGTACCTCAGCCATGCCTTCTGCCTCCACCAATACATCTCCATTTTGGTCCCTAATCATCCCCACCGCTCCTCTGACAGCCCTTTTACTGTTAATAGGCCTATAGAAGACCCTCGGATTCCATTTTATGCTCGCTGCCAATCTATTCTCATACTGTCTCTTTGCCCTTCTTATTTCCTTTTTCACTTGTCCTCAATACTTTTTATATTCAGCCTGACTCTCCCTTGCATTATCAAGCTGACATCTGTCATACGGCCCCTTTTTCTGCTTCATCGTACTCCTTCGACATCCAGGGAGCTCTGGCTCTCTCCTTCTTCAAGATAATGATTGGTTTAAGACAATCATTGGATGCATTGGTTGTAATCTACCAAAATTCCCTGGATTCTGGAGAGGTCCCAGCAGACTGGAAAACCGCAAATGTAATGCCCCTATTTAAGAAAGGAGGGAGACAGAAAGCAGGCAACTATCGACCAGTTAGCCTAACATTTGTCATTGGGAAAATGCTGGAGTCCATCATTAAGGAAGTGATAGCAGGACATTTAGAAAATCATAATATAGTCAAGCAGAGTCAACATGGTTTTATGAAAGGGAAATCATGTTTGACAAATTTGCTGGAGTTTTTTGAGGATGTAACGAGCAGAGTGGATAAAGGGGAACCAGTAGATGTCATGTATTTGGATTTCCAGAAGGCATTCGATAAGGTGCCAAATAAAAGGTTACTACACAAGATAAAAGCTCATTGGGTTGGGGGTAATATATTAGCATGGATAGAGGATTGGCTAACTAACAGAAAACAGAGAGTCAGGATAAATGGGTTATTTTCAGGTTGGCAAACTGTAACTAGTGGGGTGTCGCAGAGATCAGTGCTGCGGCCTCAACTATTTACAATCTATATTAATGACTTGGATGAAGGGACTGAGTGTAATGTAGCCAAATTTGCTGATGATACAAAGATAGGTGGGAAAGCAAATTGTGTGGAGGATGCAAAGAATCTCCAAAAGGATATAGATAGGCTAAGTGAATGGGCAAAAATCTGGCTGATGGAGTTTAATGTGGGAAAATACAAGGTTATCCACTTTGGTAGGAAAAATAAAAAAGCAAATTATTATTTAAATGGGAGAGATTACAAAATGCTGAGGTACAGAGGGATCTGGGGGTCCTTGTACATGAATCACAAAATGTTAGCATGCAGGTACAGCAAGTAATTAGGAAGGCAAATGGAATGTTGGCCTTTATTGCAAAGGGAATGGAGTATAAAAGTAGGGAAGTCCTGTTACAACTGTACAGGGCGTTGGTGAGACCACACCTGGAGTACTGCGTACAGTTTTGGTCTCCTTATTTAAGGAAGGATATACTTGCATTGGAGGCAGTTCAGAGAAGGTTCACGGGGTTGATTCCGGAGATGTCTTATGAGGAAAGGTTGAGCAGGTTGGGCCTATACTCATTGGACTTTAGAAGAATGAGAGATCTTATTGAAACATATAAGGTTCTGAAGGGGCTTGACAGGGTAGATGTAGAGAGGATGTTTCCCCTCGTGGGGGAATCTAGAACTAGGGGGCATAATTTCAGAATAAGGGGAAACCCTTTTAAATCGGAAATGAGAAGGAATTTCTTCTCTCAGAGAGTCGTGAATCTTTGGTATTCTCTCCCCCAGAGAGCTGTGGAGGTTGGGTCATTGAATATATTTAAGGTGGAGATAGACAGCTTTTTGAACGATAAGGGAGTCAAAGGTTATGGGGAGCGGGCAGGGAAGTGGAGTTGAGGCCAAGATAAGATCAGCCATGATCTATGATGCGGAGCAGGCTCGAGGGGCCAAATGACCTACTCCTGCTCCTACGTCTTATGTTCCTATGTTCTAATTCTTAAAACCTACTTCTTTGACCAAGCTTTTGGTCACCTGTCCTAATAGCTCCTTATGTGGCTCGGTGTCACATTTTGTTTGGTAACGCTCCTTTGAAGCACATTTAACTGCAAGTCTTTGTTGTTAGCCAATTTTAAATCCACGTTGCCACTGCCCCTTTTCCTAACAAGTTCATTACGTGGTACTTTATCAAACGCCTTTTGAAAGTCCATGTACACAACATCAACCTCACTATAAGAACATAAGAACATAAGAAATAGGAGCAGGAGTAGACCATTTGGCCCCTCGAGCATGCTCCGCCATTCAATAATATCATGGCTGATCTTCTACCTCATCTCCACTTTCCTTCACTATCCCCATATCCCTTGATTCCCTTAATATTCAAAAATCTATCGATCTCTGTCTTGAATATACTCCTTCAACATGTCATCGATGACGACGAACACCTTGCTAAGGCCATCCCCACGCCTCCACTACTCGCCTTCAAGCAGCCGCCTAACCTCAAAAGTACCATCGTTCGCAGCAGATTACCCATCTTTCAGGAGAACAGCAACCAAGACACCACACAACCCTGCCACGGCAACCTCTGCAAGACATGCCAAATCATGGACACAGATACCATCATCACACGTGAGGACACTACCCACCAGGTACACGGTACATACTCATGTGACTCGGCCAACGTTGTCTACCTGATACGTTGCAGTAAAGGATGCTCCAGAGCATGGTACATCGGCGAGACCATGCAGACACTGAGACAACGTATGAACGGACACCGCGCAACAATCGCCAGGCAGGAGGGTTCCCTCCCAGTCGGGGAACACTTCAGCAGCCAGGGGCATTCAGCCTCGGATCTGCGGGTAAGCGTTCTCCAGGGCGGCCTTCGGGATACACGACAGCGCAAAATCATAGAGCAGAAACTGATAGCCAAGTTCCGCACTCATGAGGATGGCCTCAATCGCGATATCGGGTTCATGTCACGATACAGAACGTGACTTGACATCATGGCCGGTCTTCCCAGGTGTTTTTATTTTTAAAAGACTAACACAAGAACACAAATTGACAGGATATGCAGCCAGCAGGTGGTTTGACATGTTGGACCCCCTGGGACACATCTCATTGTCTTGGCTGTGCTCTTAGTGTGTCTTTGATGTAGGGAAATATTTGAATAGATTTTGTCTGTGTTTAAATTGTGAATTCTGGGAGATTCTCTCACTGCTAACTTACCTGAGGAAGGAGCGACAGCTCCGAAAGCTTGTAAAATTAAATAAATCTGTTGGACTATAACCTGGTGTTGTGCGACTTCTCATTTTTGAATATACTCAACAACTGAGCCTCCACAGCCCTCTGGGGTAGAGAATTCCAAAGATTCACCACCCTCTGAGTGAAGAAATTTCTCCTCATCTCAGTCCTAAATGACTGACCCCTTATTCTGAGACTGTGACCCCTGGTTCTAGACTCTCCAGCCAGGGGAAACATCCTCCCTGCATCTACCCTTTCAAGCCCTGTAAGAATTTTGTATGTTTCAATGAGATCACCTCTCATTCTTCTAAACTCTAGAGAGTATAAACCTAGTCTACTCAATCTCTCCTCATAGGATAATCCCCCATCCCATGAATCAGTCTGGTGAACCTTCGTTGCACTCCCTCTATGGCAAGTATATCCTTCCTTAGGTAAGGAGACCAAAACTGTCCACAATATTCCAGGTGTTGTCTCACCAGGGCCTACTATCCTCATCAACCCTCTCCATTACTCTTCCTCAAAAAACTC
This sequence comes from Squalus acanthias, assembly GCA_030390025.1. Taxonomy (NCBI): domain Eukaryota; kingdom Metazoa; phylum Chordata; class Chondrichthyes; order Squaliformes; family Squalidae; genus Squalus; species Squalus acanthias. The sequence continues at coordinate 9,305 of JASTWF010001920.1, read as the reverse complement.
AGTCATTAAACCTAGCCTTTTTCATATTCCCTCAGTGACATGAGATCCTGTGGTGGGTAGCTAGTGGTTTCCAGCATGAGCCATGAGAGACTGAGGTGGTCCTCATTTCAGGGCAGCTGAGATCTGAATGGCATCTCCTTTTGGCTGTATTTCCTGTCCTGCTGCCAAGCCAGACATTAGGCTAACTGGCCTGAAGTTACCTGGATTTTTTCCTCTCCCCTTTTTTGAACAGAGGATTAACATTTGCAACCCTCCAATCCTCTGGCACCACTCCCATATCCAAGGAGTATTGGAAGATTGTGGCTAGGGCCTCCGCTATTTCCACCCTTACTTCCCTCAGCAACCTAGGATGCATCCCATACTTTTCTACTTAGAACACTGACAACCTTTTAAGTACCTCCTCTTTATCTATATTTTTCCTATCCAATTTTTCAATTACCTCTTCCTTTACTTCTTTTGTGAAGACAGATGCAAAGTATTCATTTAGTACCTCAGCTGTGCCCTCTGCCTCCAGTAAAAGATCTTTTTGGTCCCGAATCGGTCCCAACCATCCTTTGACTATCCTTTTACTATTTATATGTTTATAAAAGATCTTAATGTTCCTCTTTATGTTACCCGCTAATCTTTTCCCATACACTCTCTTTGCTCCTCATTTCTTTTTTCAGTTCTCCTCTGCATTTACTGTATTCTGCTTGATTCTCTACTGTATTGTGAATCAGATATTTATTATAAGCTTCCTTTTACTCTTTCATTTTAATGTCAATGACCTAGAAATTCGATAAGGCCTGAAAACAGGCAGTGGCAACGCAGGGCGAGATTTGCTCGCACCTTTAAAAAAAAGCACAGGCAGCACGTTATTTTGGTGCTGCCTGCTGATTTGAATGATTTTAGCGCACAGCCCAGCGACGAACGCGTTGCTTCAGGCTATGCACTTAGCAGGAGACCCAATGGTGTGCCGCTGGAGCATTCCTGGAGTGAGGCTGCATTCTCTTAAAGCAAGGCTGTCATTTTTGAAAGCAGTCTCGAGCCCTTAAAGGGGAACTGCCTTCTAAAATAAAAAGAAACCATTTAAAAATAGGCAGTCGCTAGCCCTTTAAGCTCAACTGCTTTCTGGTTGAAAAACGTGATAAAAGTGCTTCAGCACTAACACAAATGTCTCAACAGGCCAGAGAAAGGGCACCCAGGGTCTTGCACACAGCACTAGAGCTTTGTGCAGGGTGTCAACACTGAAAGAGAGGTCCTTTACCCACAGGGAGCCAGGAGGCCCTCCAGAAAGAAGGATGTGAGACCAGATTGCCGAGGCCGTCACTGACAGCAGTGTCGCCCCCTAGGACATGGCTCCAGCGCCCAAAAAAGTTTCATGACCTCAGATGAGTGGTCAAGGTGATGAATGCATCTTCAAAAGCTGTCTTCTACCAACTGCACTACTAGCCTCACACACTACTCAATGCATGATCACCCCCCCCCCCCCATTACTTACCTACCAACAATGTCTATCAAAGATGAGGCACAACTCAAATTTCAAACAACATGTGCTACGGAATCGAATTTCTCGGCCAAAGAGTCTGCAAAGGGATAAGTGAGTGGGCAAGAAGGTGGCAGGTGAAGTATAAGAACATAAGAACATAAGAATTAGAAGCAGGAGTAGGCCATACAGCCCTTCAAGCCTGCTCCGTCATTCAATAAGAACATGGCTGATCTTCAACCCCAACTCCACTTTCCCGCCCGATCTCCATATCCCTTGATTCCCCTAGAGTCCAAAAATCTATCTATCTCAGCTTTGAATGTACTCAATGATTCAGCATCCACAGCCCTTTGTGGTAGAGAATTCCAAATATTCATAACCCTCTGAGTGAAGAAATTCCTCCTCATCTCAGTCTTAAATGGCCGACACCTTATCCTGAGACTATGCCTCCTAGTTCTAGACTCTCCAGACAGGGAAAAAACCTCTCAGCATCTACCCTGTCAATCCCCCTCAGAATCTTGTATGGTTCAATGAGATCACCTCTCATTCTTCTAAACTCCAGCGAGTATAGGTCCAATCTAGTCAACTCTCCTCATAGGACAACCCTCTCATCCCAGGAATCAATCTAGTGGACCTTCGTTGCAGATAAGGAGACCAAAACTGTGAACAGTACTCCAGGTGTGGTTTCACCAAAGCCCTGTAGAATTGTAGCAAGACTTCCTATCTCTTGTACTCCAACCCCTTTGCAATAAAGGACAACATGCCATTTGCCTTCTTAATTGCTTGCTGTACATGCATGCTAACTCTCTGTGTTTCCTTTATGAGGACACCTAAATCTCCCTGAACTACATTTAATAGTTTCTCACCATTTAAAAAATATTCTGTTTTTCTATTCTTCCTACCAAAGTGAATAACCTCACATTTCCCCACATTCTACTCCATCTGCCACCTTACTGCCCACTCACTTAATCTGTCTATATCCCTTTGCAGGCTCTTTGTGTTCTCCTCACAGCTTACTTTCCCACCTAGCTTTGTATCGTCATCAAACTTGGATACATTGCACTTGGTCCCTTCATCTAAGTCATTAATATAGATTGTAAATAGCTGAGGCCCAAACACTGATCCTTGCAGCACCCCACTAGTTATAGCCTGCCAACCTGAAAATGACCCGTTTATCCCGCTCTGTTTTCTGTCCGTTAACCAATCCTCTATCCATGCTAATATATTACCCCCAACCCCATGAGCCCTTATCTTCTGTTGTCTGTTCACTTCCATGATTGCGGCGTTTAGCCCAGCACTGAACACACTGCTGAGTGGCTGAACAGCAGGGGGCCCAAGATTTGTGCGAGGCTAGCACCACTTAAAGGCAGTCTGCACCTCTTAAAGGGGAGGTGCATTCTGCATGTAGCAGCTCATTGAACTGGCTGTGTGTGCAGGAACAACAACTAATGATGGCACAACAGGGGAGAAAGCGTCCACAAAGGTTCTTGGATGCAGCACTGAAGGCCTTGGGGCAGGAGGTGGATAGGAGGAGAGAGGTCCTGTTTTCACAGGGGGCCAGATGGCCCTCCAAGCAAAATCGCAAACGGCAATGGGAGCAGATAGCCATAGCTGTCAATACCAGCAGAGTATCCCCGAGGACCTGGCTGCTGTGTAGGAAGAAGTTTAATGACCTCACACGAGTGGTCAAGGTCAGTGAATTCATCTTCAAATGCCATATCCCACCATCTGCACCGCTAGCCTCATACACTGCACAATGCATCACACTTATTGACACAGTTACCTTTCTCTTGCAGAACAAGATGCCTCATATTCGGAACCAGCAGGGGCTAATCGAAAGGGCACAGGCGTACCTGCTTAATCTTACCCCCAAGGAGGAGACGGTCCTGGCCATTCTTGGGAGAGCAATCGCTGAGCCAGTGGCCAGCGGTATTGCTGATGCAATCCAAGATTTTCCCAATCTTCTGGCCTACCACTAATCTTTGCAACATTGTATGCCTTTTCTTTCAATTTAATACCATCGTTAACTTCCTTGGTTAGCCATGGTTGGTTCATCCTTCTCTTCGAGTCTTTCTTTCTCACTGAAATATATCTTTGTTGAGAGTCATGAAATATCTCTTTAAATGTCTGCCACTGCTTTTCTACCGTCTTACCTTCTAATCTATTTTCCCAGTCCACTTTAGCCAACTCTCTCCTCATACCTTTGTAATTGCCTTTATTTACGTTTAATACTCTAGTTTCAGACCCAGTTTCTCACCTTCAAACTGAATGTGGAATTCTATCATGTTATGATCACTCTTCCCTAGAGGATCCTTTACTATGCAATCATTAATTAATCCTGTTTCATTACACATTACCAGATCTAAAATAGCCTGTTCCCTGGTCGGTTCCACATGTACTGTTCCAAGAAACTTGGGTATCTGAAAGGAGAAAGGGTAGGGTTGTGGTGAGTGGAGGGAGGAAAGCAAGATGTGCTGCTTACACCATCAGCAGCTTGTAAATCAGAAAAGATTGTGGGCTGAGGGGGGAAGTGGGATGTGAGAAGGCAGATTAGGTATGAGCAACAATGCTTTCAGCCTCGCCAATCGCCACGGCCTCAGCGATGGCCCCTTCAATGATATCCAGCATCGGCTGGGTCAGATTTTGTAGCCGTGCCTGCCTCCCACCTGTTAGCTGCTGCTGGCGCTGATTATGCACTATCTTGGCTTGCAAGAGAAAGGGAAGTGTGTCAATGAGTGTGGTGCAATGTGTTTACGTGATGAGCCTGTCATGGTTGAATAGCTGGCATTGTGTGTAAGGTGTGAGATATGTGTGAGGGTGAGGTGAAGCTATGGTTTTCATAGAATCATAGAAATGTACGGCACAGAAGAAGGCCATTCGGCCCATTGTGTTCGTGCCAGCTGAAAAAGAGCTCTCCAGCCTAATCCCACTTTCTAGCTCTTAGTCCATGGTCCTGAAGGTTACGGCACTTCAAGTGCATATCCGAGTACTTTTTAAATGCGATGAGGATTTTTGCCTCAACCACCTTTTAAGGCAGTGAGTTCCAGACCCCCACCACCCTCTGGTTGAAAAAAGTTCTCCTCAACTTACCTCTAATCCTTCTACCAATTACTTTAAATCTATGACCCCTGGTTATTGACCTCTCTTTTAAGAGAAATAGGTCCTTCCGATTCACTCTATCTAGGCCCCTCATAATTTTATACACCTCAATTAAGTCTCCCCTCAGCCTCCTCTGTTCCAAAGAAAACAACCCCAGCCTATCCAATCTTTCCTCATAGATAAAATTCTCAAGTCCTGGCAATATCTTCCTAAATCTTCTCTGTCCCCTCTATCACATCTTTCCTGTAATGTGGTGAACAGAACTGTACGCAGTACTCTAGCTGTGGCCTAATTAGTGTTTTATACAGTTCAACCATAACTTCCTGTTCTTATTCTATGCCTCGGCTAATAAAGGGAACTATCCCGTCTGCCTCCTTAACTACCTGTTCTGCTACCTTCAGGGATCTGTGGACATGGACTCCAAAGTCCCTCTGTTCCTCTACACTTCTCAGTATCCGACCATTTATTATGTATTCCCTTGCCTTGTTAGCCCTCCCCAAATGCATTACCTCACACTTCTCTGGATTGAATTCCCTTTGCCATTTATCTGCCCACCTGACCAGTCCATTGATATCTTCCTACAGTCTATTGCTTTCTTCCTCACTATCAACCACACAGCCAGTTTTTGTATCATCTGAAAACTTCTTAATCATGCCCCCTACATTGATGTCTAAATCATTGATATATACCACAAAAAGCAAGGGACCTAGTACTGAGTCCTGCGGAACCCCACTGGAAACAGTCTTCTAGTCACAAAAACACCCGCCAACCATTACCCTTGGCTTCCTGCCACTGAGCCAATTTTGGATCCAACTTGCCACTTTCCCTTGGATCCCATGGGCTTTTACTTTTCTGACCAGTCTGCCATGTGGGACCTAGTCAAAAACCCTGCTCAAATCCACATAGTCTCCTCAAACGTGATACCCTCATCGACCCTCCTTGTTACCGCCTCAAAAAATTCAATCAAATTAGTCAGACACGACCTTCCCTTAACAAATCCATGCTGACTGTCCTTGATTAATCTGTGGCTTTCTAAATGAAGATTAATACTGTCCCTCAGAATTTTTTCCAATAATTTGCCCACCACCGAGGTTAGGCTGACTGGCCTGTAATTACTCGGTCCATCTCATTCTCCCTTTTTAAACAATGGTACAACGTTAGTAGTCCTCCAGTCCTCCGACACCACACCTGTAGCCAGAGAGGATTGGAAAATGATGGTCAGAGCCTCAGCTATTTCCTCCCTTGCTTCTCTTAACAGCCTGGGATACATTTCATCCGGGCCTGGCAATTTATCTACTTTCAAAGATGCTAAACCCCTAAATATTTCTCTCTATGTTTATCTCATCTAATAGTTCACACTCCTCCTCCTTAACTACAATGTCTGCATCGTCCCTCTCTTTTGTGAAGACAGACGCAAAGTATTCATTAAGAACCATACCCATGTCTTCCGATTCAACACACAGGTTGCCTTTTTGGCCTCTAATATGCCCTACTCTTTCTTTAGTTATCCTTTTGATCTTTATGTATTTATAAGACATCTTTGGGTTTTCCTTGATTTTACTTGCCAATATTTTATCATTCCCCCTCTTTGCTTTCCTAATTTCCTTTTTAATTTCAGCCCTGCACTTATAGAATAGAATCATAGAATTTTTACAGCACAGAAGGAGGCCATTCGGCCTGTCGAGCCCGTGCTGGCTCTCTGCAATAGCACTACAGCTCGTCCCACTCCCCTGCCCTTTCCCCAAAGCACTGCAATTTTTTTCCATTCAGGTACTTATCCAATTCCCTTTTGAAAGCCACGATTGAGTCTGCCTCCATGACCCTTTCAGGCACTGCATTCCAGATCATAACCACTCGCTGTGTAAAAAAGTTTTTCCTCATGTCGCCTTTGGTTCTTTTGCCAAACACCTTGGGGGAAAAATTCAGTTGGTTGCACCTCCCATTAGCGCCTTAAGAGGGCGCTAATGGGGCGCAAAGAGTCTAGCGCCCGGGCGCGGCGATGTTTGCGCTGCTCGCGAAATTAACCAGACATTTTGCGGCGGCGCTAAACACTACCGCCACGATCTCCTGCGCCAGCAGATCGTGACATCAGTCGAGTGCGCAACGCCCCGGTATCGCCCCGGAGCGGATATTGAGTGGCGCCCCCTGCCTTACCGCCTGCCGCTAGCAACGACAGGTTGAGGGGAGCGTTTTGCAGTCAGGAAGGGACTGGGGGAGCGCTATTTAAAGGTGACCACTTCCTGCCTTTTATTGTTGGTGACATTTTAGAACCACGCATTCTGAGAGAGAGAGAGAGAGAGACTTCTGGAGAGATTCAACGCTGTGTGAAGGAGTTTTGGGTACTGAGCAGCACTTTGCAGGTTCATTTTGATTTGCCCTTCCTTGTAACGATTTAGAAGAGACTGTGGGGGCTGCACGCTGAGCTCTTTCCCTGGTACTCTTCATTGTTCTTTCCAGCAGATTTGATGTGCAGGTCTCTCCAGGCTGAGATTCAAGGCTGCAATGAGCAGGGTGTGGATGGAAAGCAAGATCGACCCTCCCCTTTAAGATCTGGCCCGCGCCATTGTGTCTATGTTCCATTGCTGACTGACATCACATGAGCTTCGCCAGCGCTCCTCGGCCTTTGCGCCTTAAGACAGGTGTGAAGCGCCTGATTTAGCGCTCCAATCACCTCCAGGGGCGATAAAAGTCAAGTTTGCAGTCGGTGGCGATAATTAACGCCAGGAGCTAATCTTGGCACCTGGACGATAATTGCGCCCCAAATGGGGCGATACTGAATTTCTCCCCCCTTGAATCTGTGTCATTCTGGTTCTCGACCCTTCCACCAATTGGAACAATTTCTCTCTATCTACTCAGTCTGAACCCCTCATGATTTTGAACACCTCTATCAAATCTCTTCTCAACCTTCTCTGCTCCAAGGAGAACAAGCCCAGCTTCTCCAGTCTATCCACGTAACTGAAGTCCCGCATCCCTGGAATCATTTTCTGCACCCTCTCTAAAGCCTTCACATCCTTCCTAAAGTGCGGTGCCCAGATTTGGACACAATACTCCAGTTGAGACTGAACCAGTGTTTTATACAGGTTCATCGTAATTTCCCCGCTTTTGTACTCTGTGGGCTGGATTTTGAATGACCCATGGAGTCGGGTTTGGAGGCGTGTGGAGGGTTAAATTTGCGGGGTCGGGGTTTCCGACCCCATCCCGACTCCATCCCGCCTCCACGCAATTTTGACAGAATCAGTCGCGGGGTTCCCGACTCCGTCCCGCCTTCAAGAGGCGGGAGAGGCCATTAAAGCCCTTAACAAGCTCTAAATTGGCTCTGTAATGCCATTTTGAAACGCTGTAGCTAGTTTAAGCCTCTTATGACGTGAAGTACGCCTGGTGTGAAACACTCCAGTGAAACCTGGCGGGAGCACAAGTGGATAGCTGACTATCGGCTGCAGGTCGACTATTACAACGGAGATGTGATGAAGGTAGTAGTAGTAGTATTAGGTCTGAACGTCGCCTCTGATGCTGCTGCATTGAATGTCTTCAGAGACTGCCTGGGAGGACTTGCTTGGCAAAAAAATTCTCTCTCTCTCTCTCTCTCTCTGTCTCTGTCTCTGTCTCTCTCTCTCTCTGTCTCTCTCTCTCCTTCCTCTACCCCCACCCACCCATTTTTGCATCCAGGTCCACTCACATCAAAAGCAAGCCAGGCAGGTCCTCTCTCACCAACAGTCTCTGAGACTAGGCAGTCAGCAATGATGACATCATCAGAGGCGACTTTCAGACTGAAAACACTAATTAGTTCATGGGTTCCCACATGCTGCAACTCAATTGCCCAATTAAGTGAAAATTGCATCAGGCATCCACATTAATCTGGAGTCGGGGGGGAAACACGAAATGCGGATTACATGACCCCAACCCGACCCCAAGACAAAATCCAGCTCTATACCTCTACTTATGAGGCCCAGTATCCCGTATGCTTTTTAACTGCTTTCTCAACCTGCCCTGCCACCTTCAATGATTTATGTATATATACCCCAGGTCTCTCTGTTCATGCACCCCCTTTAGGATTGTACCCTTTAGTTTATATTGCCACTCCTTGTTCTTCCTACCAAAATGTATTACTTTGCACTTTTCTGCGTTAAATTTCACCTGCTATGTGTCCGCCCATTTCACCAGCCTGTCTATGTCTTCTTGAAGTCTATCACTATCCTCCTCACTGTTCACTATACTTCCAAGTTTAGTGTCATCTGCAAATTTTGAAATTGTGCCCTGTACTCCCAAGTCCAAAATATATGTCAAGAAAAGCAGTGGTCCGAGTACCGACCCCTGGGGAACACCACTCTCTACCTTCCTCCAGTCCGAAAAACAACTGTTCACCACTACTCTCTGTTTCCTATTACTTAGCCAATTTTGTATCCATGCTGCCACTGTCCCTTTTATTCCATGGGCTTCAACTTTGCTGGCAAGCCTATTATGTGGCACTTTGTCGAACGCCTTTTGGAAATCCATGTACACTACGTCAACTGCATTACCCTCATCAACCCTCTCTGTTACCTCATCAAAAAATTCGATCAAGTTAGTTAAACACGATTTGCCGTTAACAAATCCGTGCTGGCTTTCTTTAATTAATTCACACTTATGCAAGTGATTGTTAACTTTGGCCCTGATTATCATTTCCAAAAGCTTTCCCACTACCAAGGTTAAACTGACTGGGCTGTAGTTGCTGGGTTTATCTTTACACCCTTTTTTGAACAAT
>JASTWF010000192.1:756006-824885 GCA_030390025.1 Squalus acanthias | reverse complement strand
TTCAGTCATTCAGTCATTCATTCAGTCATTCATTCAGTCATTCAGTCATTCAGTCAGTCATTCAGTCATTCATTCAGTCATTCATTCAGTCAGTCAGTCATTCAGTCAGTCATTCAGTCATTCAGTCATTCATTCAGTCATTCAGTCAGTCATTCAGTCATTCATTCAGTCATTCATTCAGTCAGTCATTCAGTCAGTCATTCAGTCATTCAGTCAGTCAGTCATTCAGTCATTCATTCAGTCAGTCATTCAGTCATTCAGTCATTCATTCAGTCAGTCATTCAGTCATTCATTCAGTCATTCAGTCAGTCATTCAGTCATTCATTCAGTCATTCAGTCATTCATTCAGTCATTCATTCAGTCAGTCATTCAGTCATTCAGTCAGTCATTCAGTCATTCATTCAGTCATTCATTCAGTCATTCATTCAGTCATTCAGTCATTCATTCAGTCAGTCATTCAGTCATTCATTCAGTCATTCAGTCATTCAGTCATTCATTCAGTCAGTCATTCAGTCATTCATTCAGTCATTCAGTCATTCAGTCATTCATTCAGTCAGTCATTCAGTCATTCATTCAGTCATTCAGTCATTCAGTCATTCATTCAGTCAGTCAGTCATTCATTCAGTCATTCAGTCATTCAGTCATTCATTCAGTCAGTCATTCAGTCATTCATTCAGTCAGTCATTCAGTCATTCATTCAGTCAGTCATTCAGTCATTCATTCAGTCATTCAGTCATTCATTCAGTCAGTCATTCAGTCATTCATTCAGTCAGTCATTCAGTCATTCATTCAGTCAGTCATTCAGTCATTCATTCAGTCATTCATTCAGTCATTCATTCAGTCATTCAGTCATTCAGTCATTCATTCATTCAGTCAGTCATTCAGTCATTCAGTCAGTCATTCAGTCAGTCATTCAGTCATTCATTCAGTCAGTCATTCAGTCATTCATTCAGTCATTCAGTCATTCAGTCATTCATTCAGTCAGTCATTCAGTCATTCATTCAGTCATTCAGTCATTCAGTCATTCATTCAGTCAGTCATTCAGTCATTCATTCAGTCATTCAGTCATTCAGTCATTCATTCAGTCAGTCATTCAGTCATTCATTCAGTCATTCAGTCATTCAGTCATTCATTCAGTCAGTCATTCAGTCATTCATTCAGTCATTCAGTCATTCAGTCATTCATTCAGTCAGTCATTCAGTCATTCATTCAGTCATTCAGTCATTCAGTCATTCATTCAGTCAGTCATTCAGTCATTCATTCAGTCATTCAGTCATTCAGTCATTCAGTCAGTCATTCAGTCATTCATTCAGTCATTCATTCAGTCATTCAGTCATTCATTCAGTCAGTCATTCAGTCATTCATTCAGTCATTCATTCAGTCATTCAGTCATTCAGTCATTCATTCAGTCATTCATTCAGTCATTCATTCAGTCATTCAGTCATTCATTCAGTCAGTCATTCAGTCATTCATTCAGTCATTCAGTCATTCAGTCATTCATTCAGTCAGTCATTCAGTCATTCATTCAGTCATTCAGTCATTCAGTCATTCATTCAGTCAGTCATTCAGTCATTCATTCAGTCATTCAGTCATTCAGTCATTCATTCAGTCAGTCATTCAGTCATTCATTCAGTCATTCAGTCATTCAGTCATTCATTCAGTCAGTCATTCAGTCATTCATTCAGTCATTCAGTCATTCAGTCATTCATTCAGTCAGTCATTCAGTCATTCATTCAGTCATTCAGTCATTCATTCAGTCAGTCATTCAGTCATTCATTCAGTCATTCAGTCATTCAGTCATTCATTCAGTCAGTCATTCAGTCATTCATTCAGTCATTCAGTCATTCAGTCATTCATTCAGTCAGTCATTCAGTCATTCATTCAGTCATTCAGTCATTCATTCAGTCATTCAGTCATTCAGTCATTCATTCAGTCATCATTCAGTCATTCAGTCATTCAGTCATTCATTCATTCAGTCATTCAGTCATTCATTCAGTCATTCAGTCATTCAGTCATTCATTCAGTCAGTCATTCAGTCATTCATTCAGTCAGTCATTCAGTCATTCAGTCAGTCATTCAGTCATTCATTCAGTCATTCATTCAGTCATTCAGTCATTCAGTCATTCATTCAGTCAGTCATTCAGTCATTCATTCAGTCATTCAGTCATTCAGTCATTCATTCAGTCAGTCATTCAGTCATTCATTCAGTCATTCAGTCATTCAGTCATTCATTCAGTCAGTCATTCAGTCATTCATTCAGTCATTCAGTCATTCATTCAGTCAGTCATTCAGTCATTCATTCAGTCATTCAGTCATTCAGTCATTCATTCAGTCAGTCATTCATTCAGTCATTCATTCAGTCATTCAGTCATTCATTCAGTCAGTCATTCAGTCATTCATTCAGTCATTCAGTCATTCAGTCATTCAGTCAGTCATTCAGTCATTCATTCAGTCATTCAGTCATTCATTCAGTCATTCAGTCATCAGTCATTCATTCAGTCATTCAGTCATTCAGTCATTCATTCTGTCAGTCATTCAGTCATTCATTCAGTCATTCAGTCATTCATTTCAGTCAGTCATTCAGTCAATCATTCAGTCATTCAGTTCAGTCATTCAGTTCATTCAGTCATTCATTCAGTCATTCAGTCAGTCAGTCATTCATTCTTTCAGTCATTCAGTCATTCATTCAGTCATTCAGTCATTCAGTCATTCATTCAGTCAGTCATTCAGTCATTCATTCAGTCATTCAGTCATTCATTCAGTCAGTTCAGTCATTCATTCAGTCAGTCATTCATTCATTCATTCAGTCATTCATTCAGGTCATTCAGTCATTCATTCAGTCAGTCATTCAGTCATTCATTCAGTCATTCAGTCATTCAGTCATTCATTCAGTCAGTCATTCAGTCATTCATTCAGTCATCAGTCATTCAGTCATTCATTCAGTCAGTCATTCAGTCAGTCATTCAGTCATTCATTCAGTCATTCATTCAGTCAGTCATTCAGTCATTCATTCAGTCATTCAGTCATTCATTCAGTCATTCAGTCATTCAGTCATTCATTCAGTCATTCAGTCATTCAGTCATTCATTCAGTCATTCATTCAGTCATTCAGTCATTCAGTCATTCATTCAGTCAGTCATTCAGTCATTCATTCAGTCATTCAGTCATTCAGTCATTCAGTCATTCATTCAGTCATTCAGTCATTCAGTCATTCATTCAGTCAGTCATTCAGTCATTCATTCAGTCATTCAGTCATTCATTCAGTCAGTCATTCAGTCATTCATTCAGTCATTCAGTCATTCAGTCATTCATTCAGTCAGTCATTCAGTCATTCATTCAGTCATTCATTCAGTCATTCAGTCATTCATTCAGTCATTCAGTCATTCATTCAGTCATTCATTCAGTCATTCATTCAGTCATTCAGTCATTCATTCATTCAGTCATTCAGTCATTCATTCAGTCATTCATTCAGTCAGTCATTCAGTCATTCATTCAGTCAGTCATTCATTCAGTCATTCATTCAGTCAGTCATTCAGTCATTCATTCAGTCATTCAGTCATTCATTCAGTCAGTCATTCAGTCATTCAGTCATTCAGTCATTCAGTCATTCATTCAGTCAGTCATTCAGTCATTCATTCAGTCATTCAGTCATTCAGTCATTCATTCAGTCAGTCATTCAGTCATTCATTCAGTCATTCAGTCATTCAGTCATTCATTCAGTCAGTCATTCAGTCAGTCATTCATTCAGTCATTCAGTCATTCAGTCATTCATTCAGTCAGTCATTCAGTCATTCATTCAGTCATTCAGTCATTCAGTCATTCATTCAGTCAGTCATTCAGTCATTCATTCAGTCATTCAGTCATTCAGTCATTCATTCAGTCAGTCATTCAGTCATTCATTCAGTCATTCATTCAGTCATTCAGTCATTCATTCAGTCAGTCATTCAGTCATTCATTCAGTCATTCAGTCATTCAGTCATTCATTCAGTCAGTCATTCATTCAGTCATCAGTCATTCAGTCATTCATTCAGTCAGTCATTCAGTCATTCATTCAGTCATTCAGTCATTCATTCAGTCAGTCATTCAGTCATTCATTCAGTCATTCAGTCATTCAGTCATTCATTCAGTCAGTCATTCAGTCATTCATTCAGTCATTCAGTCATTCAGTCATTCATTCAGTCAGTCAGTCATTCAGTCATTCATTCAGTCATTCAGTCATTCAGTCATTCATTCAGTCAGTCATTCAGTCATTCATTCAGTCATTCAGTCATTCAGTCATTCATTCAGTCAGTCATTCAGTCATTCATTCAGTCATTCATTCAGTCATTCATTCAGTCATTCAGTCAGTCATTCAGTCATTCAGTCATTCAGTCAGTCATTCAGTCATTCATTCAGTCAGTCATTCAGTCATTCATTCAGTCAGTCATTCAGTCATTCATTCAGTCATTCAGTCATTCAGTCATTCATTCAGTCAGTCATTCAGTCATTCAGTCAGTCATTCAGTCAGTCATTCAGTCATTCATTCAGTCATTCAGTCATTCATTCAGTCAGTCATTCAGTCATTCATTCAGTCATTCAGTCATTCAGTCATTCATTCAGTCAGTCATTCAGTCATTCATTCAGTCATTCAGTCATTCAGTCATTCATTCAGTCAGTCATTCAGTCATTCATTCAGTCATTCATTCAGTCAGTCATTCAGTCATTCATTCAGTCAGTCATTCAGTCATTCATTCAGTCAGTCATTCAGTCATTCATTCAGTCATTCAGTCATTCAGTCATTCATTCAGTCAGTCATTCAGTCATTCATTCAGTCATTCAGTCATTCAGTCATTCATTCAGTCAGTCATTCAGTCATTCATTCAGTCATTCATTCAGTCAGTCATTCAGTCATTCATTCAGTCATTCAGTCATTCAGTCATTCATTCAGTCAGTCATTCAGTCATTCATTCAGTCATTCAGTCATTCAGTCATTCAGTCAGTCATTCAGTCAGTCATTCAGTCATTCAGTCATTCAGTCATTCATTCAGTCATTCATTCATTCAGTCAGTCATTCAGTCATTCATTCAGTCATTCAGTCATTCAGTCATTCAGTCATTCAGTCATTCATTCAGTCATTCATTCAGTCATTCATCAGTCATTCAGTCATTCATTCAGTCATTCAGTCAGTCATTCATTCAGTCATTCAGTCATTCAGTCATTCATTCAGTCAGTCATTCAGTCATTCATTCAGTCATTCAGTCATTCAGTCATTCATTCAGTCAGTCATTCATTCATTCATTCAGTCATTCAGTCATTCATCAGTCAGTCATTCAGTCATTCATTCAGTCATTCAGTCATTCAGTCATTCATTCAGTCAGTCATTCAGTCATTCATTCAGTCATTCAGTCATTCAGTCATTCATTCAGTCAGTCATTCAGTCATTCATTCAGTCAGTCATTCAGTCATTCATTCAGTCATTCAGTCATTCAGTCAGTCATTCAGTCAGTCATTCAGTCATTCATTCAGTCATTCAGTCATTCATTCAGTCAGTCATTCATTCAGTCAGTCAGTCATTCAGTCATTCATTCAGTCATTCATTCAGTCATTCAGTCATTCATTCAGTCAGTCATTCAGTCATTCATTCAGTCATTCAGTCATTCAGTCATTCATTCATTCAGTCATTCAGTCATTCAGTCATTCATTCAGTCATTCAGTCATTCATTCAGTCAGTCATTCAGTCATTCATTCAGTCATTCAGTCATTCATTCAGTCAGTCATTCAGTCATTCATTCAGTCATTCAGTCATTCAGTCATTCATTCAGTCAGTCATTCAGTCATTCATTCAGTCATTCAGTCATTCAGTCATTCATTCAGTCAGTCATTCAGTCATTCATTCAGTCATTCAGTCATTCATTCAGTCATTCATTCAGTCAGTCATTCAGTCATTCATTCAGTCATTCAGTCATTCAGTCATTCATTCAGTCAGTCATTCAGTCATTCATTCAGTCATTCAGTCATTCAGTCATTCATTCAGTCAGTCATTCAGTCATTCATTCAGTCATTCAGTCATTCAGTCATTCAGTCAGTCATTCAGTCATTCAGTCATTCATTCAGTCATTCATTCAGTCATTCATTCAGTCAGTCATTCAGTCATTCATTCAGTCATTCAGTCATTCATTCAGTCATTCAGTCAGTCATTCAGTCATTCATTCAGTCATTCAGTCATTCATTCAGTCAGTCATTCAGTCATTCATTCAGTCATTCAGTCATTCATTCAGTCATTCAGTCAGTCATTCAGTCATTCATTCAGTCATTCAGTCATTCAGTCATTCATTCAGTCAGTCATTCAGTCATTCATTCAGTCATTCAGTCATTCAGTCATTCATTCAGTCAGTCATTCAGTCATTCATTCAGTCATTCAGTCATTCAGTCATTCATTCAGTCAGTCATTCAGTCATTCAGTCATTCATTCAGTCATTCATTCAGTCATTCATTCAGTCATTCAGTCATTCATTCAGTCATTCAGTCATTCAGTCAGTCATTCAGTCATTCATTCAGTCATTCAGTCATTCATTCAGTCATTCATTCAGTCATTCATTCATTCAGTCATTCATTCAGTCATTCATTCAGTCATTCATTCAGTCATTCAGTCATTCAGTCATTCATTCAGTCATTCATTCAGTCATTCATTCAGTCATTCAGTCATTCAGTCATTCATTCAGTCAGTCATTCAGTCATTCATTCAGTCATTCATTCAGTCATTCATTCAGTCAGTCATTCAGTCATTCATTCAGTCATTCATTCAGTCATTCATTCAGTCAGTCATTCAGTCATTCATTCAGTCATTCAGTCATTCATTCAGTCAGTCATTCAGTCATTCATTCAGTCATTCAGTCATTCATTCAGTCATTCATTCAGTCATTCAGTCATTCAGTCATTCATTCAGTCAGTCATTCAGTCATTCATTCAGTCATTCATTCAGTCATTCAGTCATTCATTCAGTCATTCAGTCATTCATTCAGTCAGTCATTCAGTCATTCATTCAGTCATTCAGTCATTCAGTCATTCATTCAGTCAGTCATTCAGTCATTCATTCAGTCATTCAGTCATTCATTCAGTCATTCATTCAGTCAGTCATTCAGTCATTCATTCAGTCATTCAGTCATTCAGTCATTCATTCAGTCAGTCATTCAGTCATTCATTCAGTCATTCAGTCATTCAGTCATTCATTCAGTCAGTCATTCAGTCATTCATTCAGTCATTCAGTCATTCAGTCATTCATTCAGTCAGTCATTCAGTCATTCATTCAGTCATTCAGTCATTCAGTCATTCATTCAGTCAGTCATTCAGTCATTCATTCAGTCATTCAGTCATTCATTCAGTCAGTCATTCAGTCATTCATTCAGTCATTCAGTCATTCAGTCATTCATTCAGTCAGTCATTCAGTCATTCATTCAGTCATTCAGTCATTCAGTCATTCATTCAGTCAGTCATTCAGTCATTCATTCAGTCATTCAGTCATTCAGTCATTCATTCAGTCAGTCATTCAGTCATTCATTCAGTCATTCAGTCATTCAGTCATTCATTCAGTCAGTCATTCAGTCATTCATTCAGTCATTCATTCAGTCAGTCATTCAGTCAGTCATTCAGTCATTCATTCAGTCATTCAGTCATTCAGTCATTCAGTCAGTCATTCATTCATTCAGTCATTCATTCAGTCATTCAGTCAGTCATTCAGTCAGTCATTCAGTCATTCATTCAGTCATTCAGTCATTCATTCAGTCAGTCATTCAGTCATTCATTCAGTCATTCATTCAGTCATTCAGTCAGTCATTCAGTCATTCATTCAGTCATTCAGTCATTCAGTCATTCATTCAGTCAGTCAGTCATTCATTCAGTCATTCAGTCATTCAGTCAGTCATTCAGTCATTCATTCAGTCATTCATTCAGTCAGTCATTCAGTCATTCATTCAGTCATTCAGTCATTCATTCAGTCATTCATTCAGTCATTCAGTCAGTCATTCAGTCATTCATTCAGTCATTCAGTCAGTCATTCAGTCATTCATTCAGTCAGTCATTCAGTCATTCATTCAGTCAGTCATTCATTCAGTCAGTCATTCAGTCAGTCATTCAGTCATTCATTCAGTCAGTCATTCAGTCATTCATTCATTCAGTCATTCAGTCATTCAGTAATTCTTTCAGTCAGTCAGTCAGTCATTCAGTCATTCATTCAGTCAGTCATTCATTCAGTCAGTCAGTCATTCAGTAATTCATTGAGGCATTCAGTCAGTCAGTCATTCAGTCATTCAGTCAGTCATTCAGTCATTTATTCAGTCAGTCAGTCAGTCATTCAGTCATTCATTCAGTCATTTAGCCATTCATTCAGTCAGTCAGTCATTCAGTAATTCATTCAGGCATTCAGTCAGTCAGTCATTCAGTCAGTCAGTCATTCAGTCATTCATTCAGTCAGTAAGACAGTCAGTCACTCAGTCATTCAGTCATTCATTCAGTCAATCAGTCAGTCAGTCAGTCATTCAGTCATTCATTCAGTCAGTCATTCAGTCATTCATTCAGACAGTCATATATTCAGTCAGTCAGTCAGTCATTCATTCAGTCAGTCATCGTTTCAGTCAGTCAGTCAGTCAGTCATTCATTCAGTCAGTCAGTCATTCATTCCGTCTTACATTCATTCAGTCAGTCAGTCAGTCATTCATTCAGTCATTCATTCAGTCAGTAAGTCAGTCATTCAGTCATTCATTCAGTAAGTCATTCATCCAGTCTTTCATTCAGTCATTCATTCAGTCAGTCATTCAGTCATTCATTCAGTCAGTCAGTCAGTCAGTCATTCAGTCAGTCAGACAGTCATTCATTCAGTCATTCATTCAGTCATTCATCCAGTCATTCATTCAGTCATTCAGTCAGTCAGTCATTCAGTCATTCATTCATTCAGTCAGTCATTCAGCCAGTCATTCATTTAGTCATTCATTCAGTCAGTCAGTCAGTCAGTCATTCAGTCAGTCAGTCAGTCAGTCATTCATTCAGTCAGTCATTCAGTCAGTCATTCATTCATTCAGTCAGTCAGTCATTCATTCAGTCAGTCAGTCATTCAGTCATTCAGTCAGTCATTCAGTCATTCATTCAGTCAGCCATTCATTCAGTAAGTCAGTCATTCAGTCATTCATTCAGTCAGTCAGTCATTCAGTCATTCATTCAGTCATTCATTCAGTCATTCATTCAGTCAGTTCCGTCTGT
This sequence comes from Squalus acanthias, assembly GCA_030390025.1. Taxonomy (NCBI): domain Eukaryota; kingdom Metazoa; phylum Chordata; class Chondrichthyes; order Squaliformes; family Squalidae; genus Squalus; species Squalus acanthias. The sequence goes on along the minus strand of JASTWF010000192.1, from coordinate 815,655 downwards.
CATTCATTCATTCATTCAGACATTAATTCAGTCAGTCAGTCAGTCATTCAGTCAGTCAGTCAGTCATTCAGTCAGTCAGTCATTCAGTCAGTCAGTTATTCATTCAGTCATTCATTCAGTCAGTCATTCAGTCAGTCAGTCATTCATTCATTCATTCAGTCAGTCATTCAGTCAGTCAGTCAGTCAGTCATTCAGTCAGTCAGTCAGTCATTCAGTCAGTCAGTTATTCATTCAGTCATTCAGTCAGTCAGTCATTCAGTCAGTCAGTCATTCATTCATTCATTCAGTCAGTCATTCATTCCGTCTTTCATTCATTCAGTCAGTCAGTCAGTCATTCATTCAGTCATTCATTCAGTCAGTAAGTCAGTCATTCAGTCATTCATTCAGTCAGTCATTCAGTCATTCAGTCATTCAGTCATTCATTCAGTCAGTCATTCAGTCATTCATTCAGTCATTCAGTCATTCAGTCATTCATTCAGTCAGTCATTCAGTCATTCATTCAGTCATTCAGTCATTCAGTCATTCATTCAGTCAGTCATTCAGTCATTCATTCAGTCATTCAGTCATTCAGTCATTCATTCAGTCAGTCATTCAGTCATTCATTCAGTCATTCAGTCATTCAGTCATTCATTCAGTCAGTCATTCAGTCATTCATTCAGTCATTCAGTCATTCAGTCATTCATTCAGTCAGTCATTCAGTCATTCATTCAGTCATTCAGTCATTCAGTCATTCATTCAGTCAGTCATTCAGTCATTCATTCAGTCATTCAGTCATTCAGTCATTCATTCAGTCATTCATTCAGTCATTCAGTCATTCATTCAGTCATTCAGTCAGTCATTCAGTCATTCATTCAGTCATTCAGTCATTCAGTCATTCATTCAGTCAGTCATTCAGTCAGTCATTCAGTCAGTCAGTCAGTCAGTCATTCATTCAGTCATTCAGTCATTCAGTCAGTCATTCATTCATTCAGTCATTCAGTCATTCATTCAGTCAGTCAGTCATTCAGTCATTCATTCAGTCAGTCATTCAGTCATTCATTCAGTCAGTCATTCATTCAGTCAGTCATTCAGTCATTCATTCAGTCAGTCAGTCATTCAGTCATTCATTCAGTCATTCATTCAGTCATTCATTCAGTCAGTTCAGTCAGTCATTCATTCATTCATTCAGTCATTCATTCAGTCATTCAGTCAGTCATTCAGTCAGTCATTCAGTCAGTCAGTCATTCAGTCATTCAGTCAGTCATTCAGTCATTCAGTCAGTCATTCAGTCATTCATTCATTCATTCAGTCATTCATTCAGTCATTCATTCAGTCATTCAGTCAGTCAGTCATTCATTCAGTCATTCAGTCATTCAGTCATTCATTCAGTCAGTCATTCAGTCAGTCAGTCATTCATTCATTCATTCAGTCAGTCATTCAGTCAGTCAGTCAGTCAGTCATTCAGTCAGTCAGTCAGTCATTCAGTCAGTCAGTTATTCATTCAGTCATTCATTCAGTCAGTCATTCAGTCAGTCAGTCATTCATTCATTCATTCAGTCAGTCATTCATTCCGTCTTTCATTCATTCAGTCAGTCAGTCATTCATTCAGTCATTCATTCAGTCAGTAAGTCAGTCATTCAGTCATTCATTCAGTAAGTCAGTCATCCAGTCATTCATTCAGTCATTCATTCAGTCAGTCATTCAGTCATTCATTCAGTCAGTCAGTCAGTCATTCAGTCATTCAGTCAGTCAGTCAGTCATTCATTCAGTCATTCATTCAGTCATTCATTCAGTCATTCATTCAGTCAGTCATTCAGTCATTCATTCATTCAGTCAGTCAGTCAGTCAGTCAGTCATTCAGTCAGTCAGTCAGTCAGTCAGTCATTCATTCAGTCAGTCAGTCATTCAGTCAGTCATTCATTCATTCAGTCAGTCAGTCAGTCATTCAGTCAGTCATTCATTCAGTCAGTCAGTCAGTCAGTCATTCAGTCATTCAGTCAGTCAGTCATTCAGTCTGTCATTCATTCAGTCAGTCAGTCAGTCATTCATTCAGTCAGACAGTCAGTCATTCAGTCAGTCAGTCATTCATTCAGTCAGTCATTCAGTCAGTCATTCATTCATTCAGTTTGTCAGTCATTCATTCAGTCATTCATTCAGTCAGTCATTCAGTCATTCATTCAGTCATTTAGCCATTCATTCAGTCAGTCAGTCAGTCAGTCAGTCATTCAGTCATTCATTCAGTCATTCATTCAGTCATTCATTCAGTCAGTCAGTCAGTCAATCATTCAGTCATTCATTCCATTCAGTCAGCCATTCATTCAGTCATTCGTTCAGTCAGTCAGTCAGTCATTCAGTCATTCATTCAGTCAGACAGTCAGTCATTCAGTCATTCATTCAGTCAGTCATTCAGACATTCGTTCAGTCAGTCATTCATTCAGTCAGTCATTCAGTCAGTCATTCCGTCATTCATTCAGTCAGTCATTCAGTCATTCATTCATTCAGTCATTCAGTCATTCAGTAATTCTTTCAGTCAGTCAGTCAGTCATTCAGTCATTCATTCAGTCAGTCATTCATTCAGTCAGTCAGTCATTCAGTAATTCATTGAGGCATTCAGTCAGTCAGTCATTCAGTCATTCAGTCAGTCATTCAGTCATTTATTCAGTCAGTCAGTCAGTCATTCAGTCATTCATTCAGTCATTTAGCCATTCATTCAGTCAGTCAGTCATTCAGTAATTCATTCAGGCATTCAGTCAGTCAGTCATTCAGTCAGTCAGTCATTCAGTCATTCATTCAGTCAGTAAGACAGTCAGTCACTCAGTCATTCAGTCATTCATTCAGTCAATCAGTCAGTCAGTCAGTCATTCAGTCATTCATTCAGTCAGTCATTCAGTCATTCATTCAGACAGTCATATATTCAGTCAGTCAGTCAGTCATTCATTCAGTCAGTCATCGTTTCAGTCAGTCAGTCAGTCAGTCATTCATTCAGTCAGTCAGTCAGTCATTCCGTCTTACATTCATTCAGTCAGTCAGTCATTCATTCATTCAGTCATTCATTCAGTCAGTAAGTCAGTCATTCAGTCATTCATTCAGTAAGTCATTCATCCAGTCTTTCATTCAGTCATTCATTCAGTCAGTCATTCAGTCATTCATTCAGTCAGTCAGTCAGTCAGTCATTCATTCAGTCATTCATTCAGTCAGTAAGTCAGTCATTCAGTCATTCATTCAGTAAGTCATTCATCCAGTCTTTCATTCAGTCATTCATTCAGTCAGTCATTCAGTCATACATGCAGTCAGTCAGTCAGTCAGTCATTCAGTCAGTCAGACAGTCATTCATTCAGTCATTCATTCAGTCATTCATCCAGTCATTCATTCAGTCATTCAGTCAGTCAGTCATTCAGTCATTCATTCATTCAGTCAGTCATTCAGTCAGTCATTCATTCAGTCATTCATTCAGTCAGTCAGTCAGTCAGTCATTCAGTCAGTCAGTCAGTCAGTCATTCATTCAGTCAGTCAGTCAGTCAGTCATTCATTCATTCAGTCAGTCAGTCATTCATTCAGTCAGTCAGTCATTCAGTCATTCAGTCAGTCATTCAGTCATTCATTCAGTCAGTCATTCATTCAGTAAGTCAGTCATTCAGTCATTCATTCAGTCAGTCAGTCATTCAGTCATTCATTCAGTCATTCATTCAGTCATTCATTCAGTCAGTTCCGTCTGTCATTCATTCATTCATTCAGACATTAATTCAGTCAGTCAGTCAGTCATTCAGTCAGTCAGTCAGTCAGTCAGTCATTCAGTCAGTCAGTCATTCAGTCAGTCAGTTATTCATTCAGTCATTCATTCAGTCAGTCATTCAGTCAGTCAGTCATTCATTCATTCAGTCAGTCAGTCATTCAGTCAGTCAGTCAGTCAGTCATTCAGTCAGTCAGTCAGTCATTCAGTCAGTCAGTCATTCATTCAGTCATTCATTCAGTCAGTCATTCAGTCAGTCAGTCATTCATTCATTCATTCATTCAGTCAGTCATTCATTCCGTCTTTCATTCATTCAGTCAGTCAGTCAGTCATTCATTCAGTCATTCATTCAGTCAGTAAGTCAGTCATTCAGTCATTCATTCAGTAAGTCAGTCATCCAGTCATTCATTCAGTCATTCATTCAGTCAGTCATTCAGTCATTCATTCAGTCAGTCATTCAGTCATTCATTCAGACAGTCATATATTCAGTCAGTCAGTCAGTCATTCATTCAGTCAGTCATCGTTTCAGTCAGTCAGTCAGTCAGTCATTCATTCGGTCAGTCAGTCATTCATTCCGTCTTTCATTCATTCAGTCAGTCAGTCAGTCATTCATTCAGTCATTCATTCAGTCAGTAAGTCAGTCATTCAGTCATTCATTCAGTAAGTCAGTCATCCAGTCATTCATTCAGTCATTCATTCAGTCAGTCATTCAGTCATTCATTCAGTCAGTCAGTCAGTCAGTCATTCAGTCAGTCAGACAGTCATTCATTCAGTCATACATTCAGTCATTCATCCAGTCATTCATTCAGTCATTCAGTCAGTCAGTCATTCAGTCATTCATTCATTCAGTCAGTCATTCAGCTAGTCATTCATTCAGTCATTCATTCAGTCAGTCAGTCAGTCAGTCATTCAGTCAGTCAGTCAGTCAGTCATTCATTCAGTCAGTCATTCAGTCAGTCATTCATTCATTCAGTCAGTCAGTCATTCATTCAGTCAGTCAGTCATTCAGTCATTCAGTCAGTCATTCAGTCATTCATTCAGTCAGCCATTCATTCAGTAAGTCAGTCATTCAGTCATTCATTCAGTCAGCCATTCATTCAGTAAGTCAGTCATTCAGTCATTCATTCAGTCATTCATTCAGTCATTCATTCAGTCAGTTCCGTCAGTCATTCATTCATTCATTCAGACATTAATTCAGTCAGTCAGTCAGTCATTCAGTCAGTCAGTCAGTCAGTCAGTCATTCAGTCAGTCAGTCATTCAGTCAGTCAGTCATTCAGTCATTCATTCATTCAGTCAGTCATTCATTCAGTCATTCATTAAGTCAATCGGTCAGTCAGTCATTCAGTCATTCAGTCAGTCAGTCAGTCATTCAGTCAGTCAGTCATTCAGTCAGTCAGTCATTCATTCATTCATTCAGTCAGTCATTCAGTCAGTCAGTCAGTCAGTCATTCAGTCAGTCAGTCAGTCATTCAGTCAGTCAGTTATTCATTCAGTCATTCATTCAGTCAGTCATTCAGTCAGTCAGTCATTCATTCATTCATTCAGTCAGTCATTCATTCCGTCTTTCATTCATTCAGTCAGTCAGTCATTCATTCAGTCATTCAGTCAGTCAGTAAGTCAGTCATTCAGTCATTCATTCAGTAAGTCAGTCATCCAGTCATTCATTCAGTCATTCATTCAGTCAGTCATTCAGTCATTCATTCAGTCAGTCAGTCAGTCATTCAGTCATTCAGTCAGTCAGTCAGTCATTCATTCAGTCATTCATTCAGTCATTCATTCAGTCATTCATTCAGTCAGTCATTCAGTCATTCATTCATTCAGTCAGTCAGTCAGTCAGTCATTCAGTCAGTCAGTCAGTCAGTCAGTCATTCATTCAGTCAGTCAGTCATTCAGCCAGTCATTCATTCAGTCAGTCAGTCAGTCAGTCATTCAGTCAGTCATTCATTCAGTCAGTCAGTCAGTCAGTCATTCAGTCATTCAGTCAGTCAGTCAGTCATTCAGTCTGTCATTCATTCAGTCAGCCAGTCAGTCATTCAGTCAGTCAGTCATTCATTCAGTCAGTCATTCAGTCAGTCATTCATTCATTCAGTTAGTCAGTCATTCATTCAGTCATTCATTCAGTCAGTCAGTCAGTCATTCAGTCATTCAGTCATTCAGTCAGTCAGTCATTCAGTCAGTCAGTCAGTCATTCAGTCATTCAGTCAGTCATTCTTCAGTCAGTCATTCATTCAGTCAGTCAGTCATTCAGTCATTCATTCAGTCAGTCATTCAGTCAGTCAGTCAGTCAGTCAGTCATTCAGTCATTCATTCAGTCATTCATTCAGTCAGTCATTCATTCAGTCATTCATTCAGTCAGTCAGTCAGTCATTCAGTCATTCATTCAGTCAGTCAGTCAGTCATTCAGTCATTCATTCAGTCATTAATTCAGTCAGTCAGTCAGTCAGTAATTCATTCAGTCAGTCAGTCATTCATTCAGTCATTCGTTCAGTCATTCATTCAGTCAGTCATTCAGTCAGTCATTCAGTCAGTCAGTCATTCATTCAGTCATTCATTCAGTCAGTCATTCATTCAGTCAGTCAGTCATTCATTCATTCATTCAGTCATTCATTCAGTCAGTCAGTCAGTCATTCAGTCAGTCAGTCAGTCAGTCATTCATTCAGTCATTCAGTCAGTCAGTCAGTCATTCAGTCAGTCAGTCAGTCATTCAGTCAGTCATTCATTCATTCAGTCAGTCATTCAGTCAGTCAGTCAGTCATTCAGTCAGTCATTCATTCATTCAGTCAGTCAGTCATTCATTCAGTCAGTCATTCAGTCATTCATTCATTCAGTCAGTCATTCATTCAGTCATTCAGTCAGTCATTCTTCAGTCAGTCATTCATTCAGTCAGTCAGTCATTCAGTCATTCATTCAGTCAGTCATTCAGTCAGTCAGACAGTCAGTCAGTCAGTCATTCAGTCATTCATTCAGTCATTCATTCAGTCAGTCATTCATTCAGTCATTCATTCAGTCAGTCAGTCAGTCATTCAGTCATTCATTCAGTCCGTCAGTCAGTCATTCAGTCATTCATTCAGTCATTAATTCAGTCAGTCAGTCAGTCAGTAATTCATTCAGTCAGTCAGTCATTCATTCAGTCATTCGTTCAGTCATTCATTCAGTCAGTCATTCAGTCAGTCATTCAGTCAGTCAGTCATTCATTCAGTCATTCATTCAGTCAGTCATTCATTCAGTCAGTCAGTCATTCATTCATTCATTCAGTCATTCATTCAGTCAGTCAGTCATTCAGTCAGTCAGTCAGTCAGTCATTCATTCAGTCATTCAGTCAGTCAGTCAGTCATTCAGTCAGTCAGTCAGTCATTCAGTCAGTCATTCATTCATTCAGTCAGTCATTCAGTCAGTCAGTCAGTCATTCAGTCAGTCATTCATTCATTCAGTCAGTCAGTCATTCATTCAGTCAGTCATTCAGTCATTCATTCATTCAGTCAGTCATTCATTCAGTCATTCATTAAGTCAGTCGGTCAGTCAGTCATTCAGTCATTCAGTCAGTCAGTCATTCATTCAGTCAGTCAGTCATTCATTCAGTCAGTCATTCTTTCAATCAGTCAGTCAGTCATTCAGTAATTCAGTCAGTCATTCAGTCATTCATTCAGTCAGTCAGTCAGTCAGTCAGGCATTCAGTCAGTCATTCATTGAGTCATTCATTCAGTCAGTCAGTCATTCAGTCATTCAATCAGTTATTCAGTCAGTCATTCAGTCATTCATTCAGTCAGTCAGTCAGTCTGTCATTCAGTCATTCATTCAGTCAGTCAGTCAGTCAGTCAGTCAGTCTGTCATTCAGTCATTCATTCATTCAGTCATTCAGTCATTAATTCAGTCAGTCAGTCAGTCAGTCAGTCAGTCAGTCATTCAGTCAGTCATTCAGTCAGTCATTCATTCAGTCATTCATTCAGTCAGTCAGTCAGTCAGTCATTCAGTCAGTCATTCATTCAGTCAGTCAGTCAGTCATTCAGTCAGTCAGTCATTCAGTCAGTCAGTCAGACAGTCAGTCAGTCAGTCAGTCATTCAGTCAGTCAGTCATTCATTCAGTCATTCATTCAGTCAGTCATTCATTCAGTCAGTCAGTCATTCAGTCATTCATTCAGTCATTCATTCAGTCAGTCATTCATTCAGTCATTCATTCAGTCAGTCAGTCATTCTTTCATTCATTCAGTCAGTCAATCAGTCAGTCAGTCAGTCAGTCATTCAGTCATTCACTCAGTCATTCAGTCCGTCAGTCAGTCAGTCATTCAGTCAGTCAATCAGTCATTCAGTCAGTCAGTCAGTCAGTCAGTCATTCAGTCAGTCAATCAGTCATTCATTCAGTCAGTCAGTCAGTCAGTCTTTCATTCAGTCAGTCAGTCATTCAGTCCTTCAGTCAGTCAGTCAGTCAGTCAGCCATTCATTCAGTCAGTCAGTCATTCAGTCCTTCAGTCAGTCAGTCATTCAGTCAGTCATTCAGTCAGTCAGTCAGTCATTCAATCAGTCATTCATTCATTCAGTCAGTCAGTCAGTCAGTCATTCAGTCAGTCAGTCAGTCATTCATTCAGTCCTTTTTTGGGGGATTCCTGTATTTTTTTCCTCTCTGCTCTGGTTCCCGGCTCGGCCCTCACCCCCTCGGCTGCTTGCAGTGAGTTCAGGCCCCTCTGCAACCGTGCTCTTTATTTACTAGCCTGTGCTCCGGTTCCTGGCTCGGTCCGCTCCTCCTTGGCTGCTCCCAGTGAGTTCAGTCCCCTCTCCAACCACAGGTCATGTTTCAAATGGCTCATTCACTCTGTCCCTGAGAGAAATCTCTCCAATGTGCAGGGCATTATCTGCTTCCCTGGGGAGCCCGCTCCATGATTCACCTCCCACTCGCTGAAATGACCTTTTTCGCAGATTAGTTTTGAGGTAACATAACTAAAAAGGCTAATGGAATGTTGTGCTTTATCTCCAGAGGGCTGGAATACAAAGGGGTGGATGTTATGCTACACTTGTATGAAGCTCTGGTCAGACCCTATCTGGAGTAAGGTGCCTTCAATTCTGGGCACCGCACCTGAAGAAGGATATATTGGGCTTGGACGGAATGCAGCAGAGTCACCAGAATGATACCGGAGCTTAAAGGGTTAATGGGGACAGGTTGCATAGACTAAGCCTGTATTGCCTCACATGTAGAAGATGAAGGGGTGATTCAGGAGTTTAAGATGATTAAAGGATTTGATAGGGTAGATAGAGATCAATGATATCCTCTGGTGGGGGAGTCCAGAATAAGGGGGCAGAACCACAATAATTAGAGCTAGGCCGTTCAGGGGTGATGTCAGGAAGCACATCTTCACATAGAAGGTAGTGGAATTCTGGAAATCTCTCCTCCAAAAAGCTGTTGAGGCTGGGGGTCAATTGAAAATTTCAAAACTGAGATTGATAAATTTCTGTTAGGTAAGGGTATAAAGGGACCTGGAACCAAGGCGGATAGATGGAGTAGAGATACTGATGAGCCATGATATAATTGAAGGTCGGACAAGCTCGATGGGCTGAAACACTTACTCATGTTCCTATGTTCCTGTGTAACCCCTGGAATGAGATTGATTAGCCAAGGTGTCCGCACTGCCCAGAATCCAATGGAGCAGCAATAGGTGCTGGGAATGTGTGACAGGCTCACTGGATACAGTAACATCCCGTCTGATCCCTACACTCACCAATGATTTAACAGCGAGCATTCCTCACTGGAAAAACAAAGGTTTTTCATGATCAGATGATCTAGCCATTTCTCCCAAAGCAATACGTTTTTTGATATGTCCAGGTTAAGCGTTCATAGATTTATTCAGCATGCCGATCATGCAATAGCATTTAACCATAAATTTAAAAGATCGGATTTAAAAACGCACTTGATTATCAGGGACTCAAACGCATTACAGTTCTGAGCTCATTTTTCAGGCCCATCAAATCCTTGCAATCGAAATCCTCATTGCAGTCTGCCACTTTATTTATACCATTCTAAGCTACGGATGTCCTTGTCCAAATGTCCCTCAATGGAAGCTACACAGCCCTGATCACATGTGCAGTTTGACATCTTTACACAAGAGTGGTGACCAATGGGTCATTTTGTAACACTTGTATTGATTGCCGTGAGTGAAGATGTAAACATCTTGTTTTCCACTTCCACAGGAATATAACTCCGTATAAGGAGAATCTCACCGGACTCGCCCCTTATCAGTAACTTCAGTTAATAATTCTGGTTTCCTTACTTTTTCCATTGGGCTCATGAGCTCGGTGTAACTCCCTTACTTTGCTATCTTACCAAATGCATAATTGCTATTCTACCATATAAAAGCTTTCCTTATAAGTCTATGCTTGATTCTGTAAAGTCCAGCACCAACGATCACTTCATCCTGAAACGCGCCAGAGCTGTAGAATCCGTCTCGGTTTCAGCTGTCCAGTGGTCACTACTTAGCATGGGATGGTATATAACACGGCAAAGACTGAAAGCTCGTACACACCTCCAGTATGAAGAGGAATCAATAGCAGTCTAAGTATAGCACACGGCCAGTGCTGACTGTTTCGCTGGGGTAAACAAGGCGAAGTCAGAGCCGTTATCGAGCGAGGCTGTAAACACACGGAAACGGAATCACGGGAGCCGGCCGGTCGCTGACACGGTTGGTCGCCTTCGTTGCTCTGGAGGATCCAAAACCGAGCACTGGCCGTCATCCGCTCGCAAATCGAGCTTGACCTCCGGACATTGATCCTTCAACAACAGCTTCAGCTACATCGCAGACAGGAGAAAGGATGAGTGCTGCAGCAAGAATCGAGAGTGAAGAGAGAGAGAGAGAGAAAGAGAAAGAGAGAATGAGAGACAGAGACTGAGCGAGAGGCATTGAGAGAGACAGAGACAGTGAGGTTGAGAGATGGAGAGAGACGGAGATTGAGAGAGAAATAAAGAGAAAGAGAGAGATAGAAACAGAGATCGAGAAAGAGACAGATATATATATAGAGAGAGAGACAGAGTCAGAGAGAGTAAGAGAGAGTGAGTGAGAGAGAGTCAGAGTAAGAGAGGGCTAAAAAGAGACAGAGAGGGGAAGAGAGAGCGAGACCGTGAGACAGATAGAAGCAGAGGGAGAGAGAGACAGAGCGTGAGACAGAGAGAAAGAGGGAGAGAGAGGCACATCAAGAGACAGGAAGAAACAGAGAGAGAGAGAGAGAGAGACACACACACACACACAGAGAGAGAGAAAGAGAGACAGACACACATAGAGAGGGAGACAGGGAGAGCCAGCGGGAGTGATAGAGAGACAGAGGTAGAAAGGCCCACGGAGATAGAGTAAGAGACAGAGAGAGAGAGATGCAGAGAGACAGACAGAGACATTGGGCCGTATTTTCCGATCGGAGGCTTCCTGCGTGCGGAGGCCTCCGATCTGGAAAAAAAATCTACGCAATTACCTGAGGGCTCCCGAGGTGCGTATAGTTCCGAGCCTGGGCCTCTCCAACTCCAAGTGCGCAGGGCCCACGTATCCCAGAGGCGCATGCGGTTCGCAAGCGTCCCTGGGATCACGTGGGCCATGGGGAGCCAATGAAAGAAGGGAATCTCCCTTCATACACTGGACAGATTGACCTGTCAAATATATGAATGGAGATCACCTCCAAAACACATTAAAACATTGAATATTTTTTTTAATCAAATTTTTAAAAATTAGTTGAGATTACAATATTTTAAATATTTTTTTTAAAAATTGAAAAAAGTAATTAAAGTTTTTAACGGGGCTAAAAATAAACTTACCTTTATTTAAATTATTTTTAAATGATAAATAGGTGAATTTTTTTTATTTTTTTTACATTTTTTCAAATCTTATGCTGGTAAAAGCAGGCCTTATGCGTAAGATTTCTAAGTATTTTCTGCGGACGGAGGTTCTCCAGAAAGCAGAAATATCCGCCTTCAGATGCCCTTCTCCAAGGCAGGCGTCCGATCTGTCAAGAGCATTCTTGACAGATTGGAAATGCCGGTTTTCAGCGCATGCACTGTGCATGCCTGAAACTGGCATTTCCGATGTCCCTACAGCGCGTACACACCCGTAGGCATCGGAATATCCGACCCATTGAGAGAGACTGGAGGAGTGACAGAAAGAGAGAGGCACAGAAAGAAGCAGAGGGAGTGTGCGCGCGAGAGAGAGGGAGTCAAAGACAGATAGGGGGACAGACAAAGAGAGAAAGGGTGACAGAAAGAGTGAGAGGGACACAGTGGACGCAAAAGAGACCCAGAGGGAGAGAGAGAAACAGACAAAAAGAGAGCGAGCGGGAAAGAGAGCGAGAGTGAGCGGGAGTCAAAGACAGATTCAGGTAGTGACAGTGAGAGAGGCAGAGTGGGAGACAGACAGTGAAAGAGAGATGATCCTACCCTCGTTAAACTTGGGTTCAGGAGAGCAATGTGAGAGGATTCAGACAGACCCCAGCTCGCTCACTTCTATCCCCTGTTGGAAAGTGGGGGTATTTCAGGAGTTCAGATAAACGCGGCTGGGCTCTGACGGTGCCCTTCCATTCAATCAGGTGCCGAGGCACGTACATCAACACAGGAACAGGAGGAGGCCATTCAGCCCCTCCAGCCTGTTAAAGTTCTTCATTCGTTTCTGGGATGTGGGCTGCACTGGGAAAGCCAGCATTTGTTGCCCATCCCTAGTTGTTCTTGAGAAGGTGATGGTGAGCCGCTTTCTAGAAATGCTGCAGTCCATGTGGTGAAGGTGTTCCCGCAGTGCTGTTAGGCAGGGAGTTCCAGGACATAGCTGCAGGAGTTCCTCATTGTAGTTTCCTAGGCCTAAACAGCTTCAAATGCTTTGTCAATGGCCTTCCCTCCATCATAGGGTCAGAAATGGGGATGTTCGCTGATGGTTGCGAATGCTTCAGCCTTGTCTTTTGTATTCACATGCTGGGCTCCGCCATCAGTGAGGATGGGGATTTTCATGGAGCCTCATTGTCCTGTTAGTTGCTTAATTGCCAAACGCCATTCTCGACTGGATGTGGCAGGACTGCAAAGCTTTGATCTGATCCATTTCTTCTCGAATCGATTAGCTCTGTCTATAGCATGCTGTTTCCGCTCTTTAGAATTTATGTAGTCCTGTGTAGTAACTTCCCAGGTCGGCACTTCATTTTTACATAGACCTGGTGCTGCTCCTGGCATGCTCTTCTGCACTCATCACTGAAACAGGGTTGGTCCCTGGCTTGATGGTAATGGTGGAGTGAGAGATACGCCGGGCCCTGAGGTTACAGATTGTGGTGGAATAGATTTTGCTGCTGTTGATGGCCCACAGCGCCTCATGGATTCCCAATTTTGAACAGCTATTTCTGTCCTGAGTCTATCCCATTTAGCCCAGCGCCACACAACACGATGGAGTGTGTCCTCAGTGTGAAGACGGGACCTTGTCTCCACAAGGACTGTGTGGAGGTCACTCCTACCAATATTGTCATGGACAGATGCATCTGCAACATGTAGATTGTTGAGGACGAAGTCGAGTACGTGTTTCCCTCGTGTTGCTCTATTGCCATCTGTCACAGTCCCAGTCAGGCAGTTAATCCCTTCAGGACTAGGCCAGCTCGGTCAGTAGTGATGCTACCGAGACACTCTTGGTGATGGACATTGAAGTGCGCCACCCAGAGTACATTCTGTGCCTTTGCTACCCTCGCTGCTTCTTCCAAGTGGTGTTCAACATGGAGAAATACTGAATCATCAGTTGAGGGAGAGCGGTAGCTGATAATCAGAAGGAGGTTTCCTTGCCCATATTGGACCTGAGGACATGAGACTTCGTTATGTCTAGTTGCAATGTTGATGACTCTCAGGTTCTCCAGTAGGTCTGTACTGATGGTGGAAAAGGACATATCCCAGGATGGTAATGGAGTAGTCGGGAATGTTAACTGAAAGGTATGGTTCTGTGAATATGACTATGCAAGAGTTTGAATGTTTCCAGTGTGTTTCACGGAGCATTGAGATATTTGCAGGGTAACTGTCTTATTGGTTAATATTTTAAGCCTTCTCCTTTGATTCCTTGGTATCAATTCTTTGCTCCTTTTATTTAATCGTCCCCTCTGCAAAGCACCATGACATGTAGAATCACAGATCAGAGTCATAGAATGCTACAGCATGGAAGGAGGCCATTTCAGTCCATCGTGTCCACGCCGGCCAACAAAGAGCTATCCAGCCTAATCCCACTTCCCAGCTCTTGGTCCGTAGCCCTGCAGGTCACAGCATCCCAAGTACACATCCAAGTACTTTTTTAATGTGGTTAGGGTTCCTGCCTCTACCACCCTTTCAGGCAGTGCGTTCCTGACTCCCACAATCCTCTGGGTGAAGAAATTTCCCCTCAAATCCCCTCTAAACCTTCCCCCAATTACTTTTAATCTGTGCCCCCTGGTTTTTGACCTCTCTGCTAAGGGAAATATGTCCTTTCTATCCACTTTATCTATACCCCTCATAATTTTATACACCTCAATAAGGTCTCCCCTCAGCCTCCTCTGTTTCAAGGAAAACAGACCCAGCCTATCCAGTCTTTCCTCATAGCTCAGATTCTCTACTCCCGGCAACATCCTTGTAAATCTCCTCTGTACCCTCTCTAGTGCAATCACATCTTTCCTGTAATGTGGTGACTAGAGCTACATGCAATACTCTAGCTGAGGCCTAACTAGTGTTTTATACAGTTGAAGCATAACCCCCCTGCTCTTGTATTCTATGGCACGGCTAATAAAGGCAAGCATTCCGTATGCCTTCTTAACCACCTTATCTACCTGGCCTGCTACCTTCAGGGATCTGTGGACATGCACTCCAAGGTCCCTTTGTTCCTCTACACTATTCGGTGTCCTACCATTTAATGTGTATTCCCTTTCATTGTTAGCCCTCCCCAAATGCATGACCTCACACCTCTCCGGATTGAATTCCATTTGCCACTGTTCTGCCCACCTGGCCAATTTATTGATATCTTCCTGCAGTCTACAGCTGGGGAAGGTCACTCTTTAGAAACAACTTGTTGTTGTTCTTGTTCTAGTTTCAGGCAATTGTGTAATTCACTGGGAATGAGATTCCTGGAATGTGGCCGCAGCGGTGTAATCTCGGCGACCCTGGGAATGACATTCCTGGACTGAGGCGGGAATCGTGTAATCTCGGGGTCCCTGGGAATGACATTCCTGGACTGAGGCGGGAATCGTGTAATCTGAGGGTCCCTGGAAATTAAATATTTGGACTGAGGCAGGAATCGTGTAATCTGAGGGTCCCTGGAAATTAAATATTTGGACTGAGGCAGGAATCGTGTAATCTCGGGGTCCCTGGGAATTAAATATTTGGACTGAGGCGGGAATCGTGTAATCTGAGGGTCCCTGGAAATTAAATATTTGGACTGAGGCCGGAGCAGTGTCAGGTAGTCGAGCCTTATGGTTCTGCCTGTTTCAGAAAATGTATTTAACGTGAAGTTTATACCCTGTTGGCTTGGGATAGAATAAAACAGGGAAGAAATTTGGGGCAATCCATCTTTATTCTTCTTTTATTCCATCCTTTTTTCTGTCATTTTCTCATCTTTTGTTCTCAGTTTTAGTTCAATACAGAAAGAAAAACTTCATTCTCTCTGTTCTGTACTCGGTATTTTAATGGGCGGGTGAAATATTGTGCAGTTGTTCACTTTTATTTTAAAACTGTGTACAACAATGTGAGCTAGATTGTGTTGCAGTAAATTGTTGTGGTGGCAATGGATCAATGAGTCTGTTTGTTCAATGACTGTAATTAATGCCAGTTACAGTGAGGCCTAATGATGTCATTGGGGATTTCTCTCTGCTCTAAATAAGGAGCTCCCTTCACCGTCTCATCTCATACAATCAGCGCGTTGGCTCCAGCACAAATTCTACCAGCGACTCACAGGAGTGAAGGCATGGCATGGGGCAACGTTGTATCATGGCGTGAAGAGACGCGGATAACAAAAATATTTTGGGATATAGAAAAGATTTACTATCCACTGCTCGCTGCTGTTGGTGTTCCGAGTAAGTATCTATATCCAGTTATTAATTCTATAAACCATGTTAGACTGTAATATGATTCTTGCTAATTACCGTGGGTACTCAGTTATTAATGGCATTCTGTCTTTCAAGTTGTTGCCTCTTTGTTAACAATGGGTTGTTGTTCAAAAATCCTGGACCATCCTCGCTACTGTTGGTCTTCCTGTTTAGTCTCTCTATTTAGCTAATAAATCTAGAAACCATGTTTCATTGTATTACTGTTCTTGTCATTTACTCCAGCCCCTCGCTGCTTTTGCTGTTCCTGGTAATGCTCTGTATCCAGCTATTCATTCTCTAACTGATGGTGAACTATCATTTTCTCATTTCCTATTCCAACCACTGTCGGCTATTCGTTCCGAACGTGATCCGGTGTTACCACCATTCAAATTTTCTATATTTAACTCAAGAAAATATATTGGATGAGATGCTTTATTTCACAAATTTCAGTCTGCTGTATCCAATGAACATTTATAACATAAGAGGAATGTTCACTTGGTTTAGAAGATATTTCACCTAATGGTGAAATGTTATCGACCTGAATCATTAAAACTATTTCTCTCTCCACAGATGCTGCCTAATCTGCTGAGTATTTGCAACATTTCCTGTTTTTATTTCAAATTTCCAACAAATAATGTTTTGCTTTTGTTTTCGCCTAATACTCAGTTTGGTTACTGACACAGAGTCAAAGGAACAAATCCTGGCAAATCACATTCACATCCTTAAATGTCTGGAATATCTGCTCACCATTCAGTTCCAGTCAGTCTCTCCTTTCCCACCATCTTCAGTTGTGCATTAGTGGCACTGCTTCTGATGGTTGGAATAAGATTAAAAAGATCATTTACATTCTTACGAAATGTTCTTTCAGCCAGATTTCAATGCAATTATTTCCGATCTTTTTTTTTGAATTTACAATGAGCTCCCATGCCGGCCTGTCACAGATCAGTGTATCTCTCAGTGAGACCCAGAGTGATTCTCTATTGCTTCCTGCTGTACTTCAGGATAAACAATCCCAGCTGATTCTAACTGAAGAACTTAGGATAAGAAAATCCTTGATATTTTCTCATCTAATATTCTCTGCTCAAGTTAGAAAGCAACAGGTGAAAAAGTACAAGGATGAATCTCCTCCATTTGTGTTCAGATCCTTTACAAAAGCGTCCGGCGGCACTTTGCCTGTGGGAAAAGGCATCTGATTTCGATGCTGATGAATGCGTTAAGAACAATACAGATTCAATGATAAAAATGTATTTTAATTCAGAGTTCATTCTTATTGCTGTTATTTGTAATGTTATCTTTGAAATCTTCCTTTCAATGAGCTACAGTTTGTGTATTTCAAAAAAACGCAGAAATGTTAATCTGCAAAACACTTCTTACAGCCCAATTAACTTAATAATGTCATTGCGCTTGTTTTTATTGGCCCAAAAATTAGTGCCGCTACGCGAGAGTACATACTGCGTACTCTCGCGTATTCTGTCTCCAATTGCCGGTTTTCTGCATGCACTGCGCATGCGCTGAAAATCGGCACTTGGTGAATGGAAAAGGGGGCGGGTCCTAGGTGAACCACGTGCACGCTACAGGCTGCGCGCACGCAGTGCACTTAGTGGTTTCAACGCGCAGGTAAGTACGGAAGATTCTACACATAAAAAAAGGAGGAGTAAGACCCACTTTTAACAAGGTAAGTAGTGAATTAAGTATTATTTTGAATTTTTTTTAACAGGTATATCTTTTTTAGAGACTTTAAAGACAGGTAAGTTTATTTTTATAACTTTTTAAAAGATTTTAAATTTTTTCAAAAATTTAATTTTTTATTTAAAATGGTTAATTTATTTAACTATACTTATTTTATTAATGTGATGGTTTTTTTTAAATTTAATTGAGGTTTAGCGGTTCTTTTGGGGGGCTATAGTATTCATAGCTTTCACAGCACTTATGTGAAAGTTATGAATGGAAGATGGTGTGCTGCCATTGGCTCTAACTGAGTCACGTGATCCCACAGCTCGCACGAATTAACTACGCCTGTGGGATACGCAAGCCCAGCACAGCAGCTGTCCAGAACATCAAGTTCGTGCGAGCTGGAACTGAAAAAGCCAACGCGCAGTGAGAGATCGCGGGGAGGCCTTACCCTCGCACGAAGGCTTCCTCACGAATTTTTGGGCCATTATCTTAGCATTTGCAGATTACATCCGTACATTTTAAATATAAATTTCCTGTAATTATTGCCTGTCAAGGTTGCAGTTTCTTTATATTGATGTTTCATTCATTTTCATTTCTTAATGTAATGGGTATTCTAACCAGGAGCAGGAATCCAAGCGGGATTTCCCCAACTCGAGCAGAAGGTCCCAGAAGTTAAATGCACCCCTTTAAATGCGGATTGATCCTGGGACACGAGGGCTTCCTGAAAGGTTCTGGGCCTTTGTATCCCTGGTACCTCTGGCAGTGCTTGTATCTGCTGGGCGAAAGGTAGATCTATCATTTAATCTCTCATTGATCAATCATCTGTTATTTCATGTTGTATTTATTCCCATTGAATGTATTAATTCCACAATGTATTACTGATTATTCTTACAATAAACCCTGTATTCAGCGCCACAGGTAATAGAATTAGTTCATCTAATTGGATGTCGTTAATGAGTTGCAGATTTCACCCCGAATTCCATCAAACTGCTGCTTTTGCTCCCAGCCTGAGGTATCATTTCCCTGTTTATTTATCTTCCTCACAGTTAACATAGTTACGATTGTGATCCTGTCTCGGGGAAAGTGCGGTCTCTCCAAATGTGTCACTCGCTACCTGGTGGCCATGGCAGCGGCGGATCTACTGGTCGTTGCTATTGATCTGATATCGAGGCAAATTCCAATTGCTTATAAGGAACAGTTTTATTTCCTGGAGTCCATGCCCATATGTAATATCCACGCCGTCCTGCTGTTCGCAGCCACAGACTGTTCTGTCTGGTTCACTGTCACTTTCACCTTTGATCGATTTGTGGCCATTTGTTGCCAGAAGCTGAAAACTAAATACTGCACCGAGAAAACGACGGCTGTGGTTCTCGGAACAATAACTGTACTGAGTGGTTTAAAGAACATTTTCTGGTATTTTTTGTTAACAAATGGATATAGGCTTGCGAACAGCCCTTGGTTTTGTTTTGTAACATTCCATGACATGAATTCACGGGTCTGGGCAGCCATCGAGTTCCTTCATTATATTCTTACTCCGGGGGTCCCATTTGTTCTGATTTTGATGCTCAATGCTTTAACAGTCAGACATATTTTAGTGGCCAGCAGAGCCCGTAGGAGACTCCGGGGTCCCAGCAGTGGGGCGAGTCCCATAGACCCAGAGATGGAGACCCGAAGGAAATCCATAATTCTACTGTTTGTTATCTCCGGCAATTTCATACTGTTATGGGCAGTGTTTATGGTGTTTTCTATATGGTACAGGTTGCTGTTTTTATGGTATAGGAATGTATATCTACCTCGCTATGTAAAAGAATTTGGATTCATGCTCCAGCTCATGAGTTGCTGCACAAACACTTGTATATATGGCGTGACCCAGACTAAGTTCAGAGAGCAGTTGAAGAATGTGGTGAAATATCCATTTACTTTGATTGTAAAATTCATTAAATGATGTGAAGAACTGAAAAAATTCCAGCGTCAGTCCTCAATCCCACCTCATATTCTAATCGACCCACTCTACCCCACGGGGCCAGTGATATAGGTTAATATCAAAGCAATAACTGGCACACTGTGTACATCATAATCCACTGCCAGTGACATACTGTGAACTGTAAAACACTTCCCCTGACCTCAGGAATATTGACACCCGATCGAGACCACAGGTTAATATTAACACACCCACTGAGACACTCTGGCCGTACTGTTATACAGCCAGGGTCTCACAGTAATTAATAAAACACTCCCACAGATCCTTGGTTCATATTTGCAATGAAAGGAAGAGAAACCTCCCAGTAAATATTAACTGTATCACGGAATACCATTCCCACATTCAAACACTACCAGAGATATTCTTTGTGCATTAAAATTCTCCCACAAATCCACAATAAATATTAACAAATCTATAGAGGCAGATTGTTAATAGTAACAAGGGAATCCTGTCGGCATATCTTACACACTTTCTCACCTGGCGTTTTTCACCTCTCTCTCTCACTCCGTCTCTCACCTGGCGTTTTTCACCTCTCTCTCACACTCCGTCTCTCATCTGGCGTTTTTCATCTCTCTCTCTCACTCCTTATCTCGCTTGGCCTCTCTCTGAATATCTCACTCACTCTCCCTCACTCACTCACTCGTCTGTTCTAACTCACATCTCTTTCTCTCTCACACACACACACTTCCTCTCTCGCCTGGACTCTCATTCTTGTCATTCACTCTACCTTTTACCCATTGTTTACAGTATAGACAGGATTTGATACACATGACTCGTGCCAAACCAGACGGGATTGAATCAATGTGTTTTACCAGCTGCGTAATGTACATGCACAGGAGCTGACACTGGGATACACAGGGGCTGTACAGTTAAGCATAGAAGCATAGAAGATAGAAGCAGGAGCAGGCCATTCGGCCCCTCGAGCCTGCTCCGCCATTTAATGAGATGATGGCTGATCATCCAAATTCAGTACCCTGTCCCTGCTTTCTCCCCATATCCCTTGAACCCTTTAGCCTTAAGAAATATATCTAACTCCTTCTTGAATATATTTAGTGAATTGGCCTCAACTGCCTTCTGTGGTAGAGAATTCCACAGGTTCCTCACTCTCTGGGTGAAGAAATTCTTCCTCATCTCAGTCCTAAGGCTTGCCCCTTATCCTTAGACTGTGACCCCTGGTTCTGGACTTCCCCGCCATCGGGAACATCCTTCCTGCATCTAGTCTGTCTAGTCCTGTTAGAATTTTATAAGTTTCAATGAGATCCCCTCTCATTCTTCTAAACTCTAGCGAATATAAGCCTAATCGACCATATCTCTCCTCATACGTCATTCCTGCCATCCCAGGTATCAGTCTGGTGAATCTTCGCTGCATTCCCTCCATGGCAAGAACATCCTTCCTCAGATAAGGTGAACAAAACTGCACACAATACTCAAGGTGTGGTCTCACCAAGGCCTTGTACAAGTGCAGCAAGACATCCTTGCTCCTGTACTCGAATCCTCTCGCTATGAAGGCCAACATACCATTAGCCTTCTTAACCGCCTGCTGCACCTGTATGCTTACCTTCACAAGGACTCCCAGATCTCGTTGTACTTCCCCTTTTCCCAATCTATTGCCGTTCAGATAATAATCTGTCTTCCTGTTTTTGCCACCAAAGTGGATAACCTCGCATTTATCCACATTATACTGCATCTGTATAGCATCTGCCCAATCACCCAACCTGTCCAAATCATACTGGAGTTTCTCTGCATCCTCCTCACAGCACACACGCCCACCAAGCTTTGTGTCGTCTGCAAACTTAGAGATATTACATCTAGTTCCCTCGTTTAGATCATTAATATGTATTGTGAATAGCTGGGGTCCTAGCACCGATCCCTGCGGTACCCCACTAGTCACTGCCAGCCACTCAGAAAAAGACCCGTTTATTCCAGCTCTTTGCTTCCTGTCTACCAACCAGTTCTCTATCCAAATCAGTACCTTACCCCCAATCCCATGTTCTTTAACTTTACACGCTAATCTCTTATGCAGGACCTTATCGAAAGCCTTCTGAAAGTCCAAATACACCACATCCACTGGTTCTCCCTTATCTATTCTACTAGTTACATCCTCAAAAAATTCCAGTAGATTAGTCAGGCATGATTTACCTTTTGTAAATCCATGTTGACTTTGTCCGATCCTGTCACTGTTTTCCAAGTGCTCTGCTATTACATCTTTTATAATGGACTCAAGCATTTTGCCCACTACCGATGTCAGGCTTACTATAATTCCCTGTTTTTTCTCTAACACCTTTTTTGTATAGTGGGGTTACATTAGCTACCCTCCAATCCATGGGAACTGTTCCAGAGTCTATAGAATTTTGGAAGATGACCAGCAATGCATCTACTATTTCTAGGGCCACTTCCTTAAGTACCCTAGGATGTAGATTATCAGGCCCTGGGGATTTATCGGCCTTCAATCCCTTCAATTTCCCCAACACCATTTCCCTACAAATAGTGATTTCATTCAATTCCTCCCTCTCATTAGGCCCTATTTTCCCCGACATCTCTGGGAGTTTATTCGTGTCCTCCTTTGTGAAGACAGAACCGAAGTATGTATTTAATTGGTCTGCCATTTCTTTGTTCCCCATTATAAATTCCCCTGATGCTGACTGCAAGGGACCTACGCTTAACTTCACCAATCTTTTTTTCTTCACATATCTATAGAAGCTTTTACAGTCAGTTTTTATGTTCCTCGCAAGCTTACTCTCATATTCTATTTTCTCCCTCTTAATTAATCCCTTTGTCCTCCTTTGCTGAATCCTAAACTGCTCCCAATCCTCAGGTTTGCTGCTTTTTCTGCCAATTTATATGTCCTCTCCTTGGATCTTATGCTATCCCTAATTTCCCTGGTTAGCCACGGTTGAGTCACCTTTTTTGTTTTATTTTTATGCCAAACAGGGATGAACAAATTCTGCAGTTCATCCATGCGATCTTTAAATGTTTGCCATTGCCTATCCACCATCAACCCTTTAAGTAATGCTCCCCAATCCATTCTAGCCAACTCGCGCCTCATACCATCGTAGTTTCCTTTATTTAAATTCAGGACCCTAGTCTCTGAGTCAACTACTTCACTCTCCATCTTAATGAAGAATTCTATCATATTATGATCGCTGCTCCTCAACGGGCCTTGTACAACAAGATTGCTAATTAATCCTTTCTCATTACATAATACCCAGTCTAAGATGGCCTGATTTCTAGTTGGTTCCTCGACATATTGGTCCAGGAAACCATCCCGTATTCACTCTAGGAATTCCTCCTCCACAGTATTGTTAACTAATTTGGTTAGCCCAATCTATATGTAGATTAAAGTCACCCATGATAACTGCTGTACCCTTATTGTACACATCTCTAATTTCCCGTTTAATGCCATCCCCAACCTCAGCATTACTGTTTGGGGGTCTGTATACAACTCCCAGTAACGTTTTCTGCCCCTTGGTATTTCTCAGCTGTACCCATACAGATTCCACATCATCAGAGCTAATATCCTTCCTTACTATTGTGATAATCTCCTCTTTAACCAGCAATGCTACCCCACCTCCATTTCCTTTTTGTCTGTCTTCCCTGAATATTGAATACCCCTGGATGTTGAATTCCCAGCCGTGGTCACCCTGGAGCGATGTCTCCGTAATCTCAATTATATCATATCCATTTACATCTATTGGTGCAGCTAATTCATCCTCCTTATTACGAATGCTTCTCGCATTAAGACACAAAGCCTTCAGGCTTGTTTTTTTAACACTCTTAGTCCTTTTAGAATTATTATTTACTGTAGCCCTGTTTGATTTGCACCCTTGATTTCTCTGCCTTCCACTTTTGCTTTTCTCCTTCCTGTCTTTTGCTTCTATCCTTGCTTCCCTTTCCTCTGTTTCCCTGCACAGGTTCCCAACCCCCTGCCATTTTAGTTTAAGGACGGGAGTGATCGTTCTTTTTCACTGAGAGAGAGGTGAGGCAGGCCATGCGAGAGAGTGAGTGAGTGAGTGAGTGAGTGTGAGAGAGAGAGAGAGAGTGACAGAGTGACAGAGTGACCGAGCGAACGAGAGTGACCGAGTGAGAGAGTGAGTGACAGAGAGAGTGAGTGAGAGATTGAGTGAGAGAGTGAGTGAGAGAGTCAGTGAGAGAGTGGAGTGGGAGAGTGAGAGAGAGTGAGTGAGAGTGAGTGTTGAGAGCGCGAGTGAGAGAGTGAGTGAGAGAGTGAGTGTGTGAGAGACTTATTGAGTGAGTGAGTGAGTAAGAGTGTGAGTGAGTGAGTGAGTCAGAGTGAGTGTGTGAGTGGGAGAGTCAGTGAGTGCGAGTGAGAAAGAGTGAGAGTGTGAGTGAGAGAATTTGTGAGTGAGATTCAGAGAGTGTGTGTGAGTGAGACAGTTAGTGAGTGAGCGAGCGAGTGAGCGAGTGTGTGAGTGAGAGAGTGAGGGAGTGAGCAAGAGATTGGGTGAGTGAGTGAGAGTGTGAGTGAGCGAGTAAGAGAGTGAGTGAGAGTGAGTAAGAGATTGGGTGAGTGAGTGAGAGTGAGTGAGTGAGTGAGATTGAGAGAGAGATTGAGTGAGTGAATGAGTGAGAGCGAGTGAGTGTGTGAGAGAGTGAGAGTGAGTGAGTGAGAGTGAGTGAGTGAATGAGAAAGTCTGTGAGAGAGAGAGATTGTGCGTATTAGAGAAAATTGAGTAAGAGTGAGTGAGTGAGTGAGAGAGAGTGAGTGAGTGAGTGAGTGAGTGAATGAGAAAGTGTGTGAGAGAGTGAGTGAGTGTGTGAGAGGCTTATTGAGTGAGAGTGAGTGAGAGAGAGAGTGAGTGAGTGAATGAGAAAGTGTGTGAGAGAGTGAGTGAATGTGTGAGAGTCTTATTGAGTGAGAGTGAGTGAGGGAGTGATTGAGTGAGAGAGTGAGTGATTAAGGGAGAAACTGAGTGAGGGGTGAGTGCTGAGAGAGTGAGTGAGAGAGTGAGTGAGTGAGTGAGAGGGTGAGAGAGTGAGTGTGTGAGAGAGTGTGTGAGTGTGTGAGAGAGTGAGTGAGTGGATGAGAGAGTGAGTGAGTGGGTGAGAGAGTGAGAGAGTGAGTGAGTGAGTGAGTGTGAGAGTGAGTGAGGGAGCGAGTCAGTTAGTTAGTGAGTGAGTGATTGAGAGAGTGAGTGAGTGAGTGAGTGAGTGAGTGATTGGGTGTGTGAGTGAGAGAATAGTGATTGAGTGTGAGAGCAAACTAGTGAGTGAGTGAGAGAGTGTGTGAGAGAGTAAATGAGTAAGAGATTGGATGAGTGTTTGAGAGAGTGAGTGAGTGGGTGAGTAAGTGAGTGAGAGATTGAGTGAGCAAGTGAGAGATTGAGTGAGTGAGTGAGTGATTGGGTGTGTGAGCGAGAGAGTGGTGATTGAGTGAGGGAGCAAACTAGTGAGTGAGAGAGTGAGTGAGTTAGTGAGTAAGAGATTGGGTGAGTGAGGGAGAGAGTGAATGAGTGAGTGAGGGTGAGTGAGTGAGTGAGTGAGTGATTGTTGAGAGAGCGAGTGAGAGAGTGAGTGAGAGAGTTAGTGAGAGTGTGTGTGAGTGATTGAGCGAGTGAGTGAGTGTGAGTGAGTAAGAATTTGGGTGAGTGAGTGACAGTGAATGAGAGAGTGAGTGAGTGTGAGTGAGTGAGAGCATGAGTGAATGAGAGAGTGAGAAAGTGAGTGATTAAGAGAGTGTGAGAGAGTGAGAGAGTGTGAATGAGAGAGTGAGAGAGAGAGAGAGAGTGAGAGAGAGAGAGTGAGTGAGTGCATGAGTGAGTACGTGAGTGAGCGAGGTGATTGGGTGTGTGAGCGAGAGCGTAGTGATTGAGTGAGAGAGCAAACTAGTGAGTGAGTGAGAGAGTGAGTGAGTGTGTGCGAATGAGTGAGTGAGAAAGTGAGTAAAAGAGTGAGTAAGAGAGTGTGAGTGAGCGAGTGAGCAAGTGATTGTTGAGAGAGTGAGTGAGCGTGTGTGAGAGAGTGTGTGAGTGAGAGATTGAGTGAGTGAGTGTGTGAGTGAATGAGTGAGAGAGTGAGTAATTGAGTGACTGAGCAAGTATGTGAGAGTGTGTGAGAGAGTGAGTGAGTGGGTGAGTGAGTGGGTGAGTGAGTGGGTGAGTGAGTGGGTGAGTGAGTGGGTGAGTGAGTGGGTGAGTGAGTGGGTGAGTAAGTGGGTGAGTAAGTGGGTGAGAGAGTGTGTGACTGAGTGAGTGAGTGAGTGAGATTGAGTGAGTGACTGAGTGTGACTGAGTGAGAGAGTGAGTAAGTGAGTGAGTGAGTGATCAAGTGATTGTTGAGAGAGTGAGTGAGTGTGTGAGAGAGTGTGTGAGAGAGTGAGTGAGTGGGTAAGTGAGTGAGAGAGTAAGTGATTTAGTGAGTGAGAGAGTGTGTGAGTGAGTGAGCGAGTGAGTGAGCGAGTGAGTGATTGTGTGTGTGCGAGAGAGCGTAGTGATTGAGTGAGAAAGCAAATTAGTGAGTGAGTTAGTGAGTAAGAGATTGGGTGAGTGAGTGAGAGAGTGTGAGTGAATGAGTGAGTGAGAGAGTGAGTAAGAGAGTGAGTAAGAGAGTGAGTAAGAGAGTGAGTGATTGAGCGAGTGATAGCTGAGAGAGGAAGTGAGAGTGAGTGCGTGAGTGATAGAGTGAGTGAGTGATAGAGTGAGTGAGTGATAGAGTGAGAGAGTGAGTGTGAGAGTGAGTGAGTAAGAGTTTGGGTGAGTGGGTGAGCGTGTGAACGTGAGTGTGAGAGTGAGTGAGTAAGAGTTTGGGTGAGTGAGTGTGAGAGTGAGTGTGTAAGAGTTTGGATGAGTGAGTGAGAGAGTGAGAGAGTGAGTGTGAGAGTGAGTGAGTAAGAGTTTGGGTGAGTGAGTGAGAGAGTGAGTGAGAGAGTGAGTGAATCTGTGAGTGAATGAGAGAGTGAGTGAGTAAGAGTGAGAAAGTGAGAGAGTGAGTGAGTGTTTGAGAGACATATTGAGTGAGTGAGAGAGTGAGAGTGTGAGTGAGTGTGTGAGTGAATGAGAGAGTGAGTGAGTGAGTGAGAGAGTGAGTGTTGAGAGAGTGAGTGAGATGGTGTGAGTGTTTGAGTGAGTGAGTGAATGAGTGATCGAGAGAGTGAGTGAGATAGTGAGCGAGTGTGAGAGAGTGAGTGAGTGAGATTGAGTGAGAGAGTGAGTGAGCGAGCGAGTGAGCGAGTGAGTGATTGGGTGTGTGAGCGAGAGTGAAGTGATTGAGTGAGAGAGCAATCTAGTGAGAGAGTGAGTGAGTGTGAGTGAATGAGTGAGTGAGAAAGTGAGTAAGAGAGTGAGTAAGAGAGTGAGTGAGTGAGCGAGTGATTGTTGAGAGAGTGAGTGAGAGAGTGTGAGAGAGTGTGTGCAAGAGTGTGTGAGTGAGAATGTCAGAGAGAGTGTGTGAGAGTGTGTGAGTGAGTGTGTGAGTGAGTGTGTGAGTGAGTGAGTGAGTGAGTAAGAGTTTGGGTGTGTGAGTGCGAGAGTGAGTGAGAGACTGAGTGAATGTGTGAGTGAATGAGTCAGTAAGAGTGAGAAAGTGTGTGCGAGAGTGAGTGAGTGTGTGAGAGAGTGAGTCAGTGATTGAGTAAGTCAGTGAGTGAGAGAATCAGTGAGTGAGTCAGTGAGTGAGAGAGTGAGAGATTGTGTAAGTGAGTGAGTTAGTGGGTGCGTGAGTGAGTGAGAAAGTGAGTGAGAGAGTGATAAAGTGAGTTAGTGGGTGAGTGAGTGAGAGAGAGATTGAGTGTGTGAGTGAGTGAGAGAGTGAGGGTGTGAGTGTGAGAATGAGTGAGTGAGTCAGAGAGTGAGTGAGAGTTTGAGTGAGAGAGAGTGAGTGGGTGAGTGAGTGAGTGAGTGAGTGGGTGAGTGTTGAGAGAGTGAGTGAGTCAGTGAGTGAGTGAGTGAGTAAGTCAGTGAGAGAGAGAATGAGTGAGTGAGTAAGTGAGATTGAGTGAGTGACTGTGAGTGAATGAGTGAGTGAGAGAGTGAGTAAGTGAGTGAGTGAGCGAGTGATTGTTGAGAGAGTGAGTGAGAGAGTGTGTGAGAGTGTGTTAGAGTTTCTGAGTGAGTGAGTGTGAGTGAGGGAGTGTGAGTGAGAGAGTGAGTGAGTGAGAGTGAGTGAGTGAGAATTTGGGTGAGTGAGTGAGAGAGTGAGTGAATGTGTGAGTGAATGAGTGAATGTGTGAGTAAGTAAGAGTGAGAAAGTGTGAGAGTGAGTGAGTGAGTGTGTGAGAGAGTGAGTCAGCGAGTGAGTGAGAGTGAGTGAGTATTCAGTGAGTGAGCGAGTTGGTGAGAGAGTGAGTGAGAGAGTGAGTGTTGAGAGAGTGAGTTGAGAGATTCAGTGAGTGAGAGAGAGTGAGTGATGAGATTGAGTGAGTGAGTTACTCAGTGAGTGAGAGAGTGAATGAGTGGTTGAGAGACTGATTGAGTGAGTTGAGAGAATGAGTGAGAGAGTGCGTGAGTGGGTGAGTGAGTGAGAGAGTGAGAGAGTGAGAGAGTGAGAGAGTGTGTGAATGTGTGAGTGAGTGAGTGAATGTGTGAGAGAGAGAGATTGAGTGTGTGAGTGAG
The DNA here is from genome assembly GCA_030390025.1 of Squalus acanthias. Classification (NCBI taxonomy): domain Eukaryota; kingdom Metazoa; phylum Chordata; class Chondrichthyes; order Squaliformes; family Squalidae; genus Squalus; species Squalus acanthias. The sequence continues at coordinate 787,699 of JASTWF010000192.1, read as the reverse complement.
AGAGTCAGTGAGTGAGAGAGTAAGTGAGAGAGTGAGGGTATGAGTGAGAGAATGAGTGAGTGAGTGAATGTGAGAGAGAGTCAGTCAGTAAGTGAGAGAGAGAGAGAGTGAGTGAGTGAGAGATTGACTGAGAGATGGAGTGAGAGAGAGCGAGTGAGTGAGTGTGTGAGAGAGTGAGTGCATGAGTGTGAGTGAGAGAGTGAGTTACTGAGTGACTGAGTGAGAGTGTGAGTGAGTGAGAGTTTGAGTGAGTGAGAGAGTGAGCAAGTGAGAGAGTGAGTGTGATTGAGTGAGTGGGTGAGTGTGTGAGAGACTTATTGAGTGAGTGAATGAGTGATTAAGAAAGAGTGTGAGTGTGTGAGAGAGTGACTGAGTGAGAAAGTGAGTGCTGAGAGAGTGAGTGAGAGAGTGAGAGAGATAGAGAGTGAGTGAAAGAGTTAGTTCTGAGAGAGTGAGTGAGAGAGTGAGTGAGAGAGTGTGAGAGACTTAGAGTGAGTGAGTGAGTGAGTGTTGAGAGAGTGAGTGAGAGAGTGTGTGAGAGAGTAAGTGAGTGAGTATGAGTTTGGCTGAGTGAGTGAGAGAGTGGGTGAGTGATTGAGTGAGAGAATGAGTGAGTGTGCGAGAGACTAATTGAGTGAGTGAGTGCAAGTGCATAAGAGAGTGAGTGTGAGAGGGAGAGAGTGAGTGAGTGATAGATTGAGTGAGTGAGTGAGAGAGTGAGTGAATGAGACTTATTGAGTGGGTAAGAGAGTCTGTGAGAGAGTGAGTGAGTGAGAGACTTATTGAGTGACTGAGAGAGTGAGTGAGTAAGAGAGTGAGTGAGTATGTGAGTGAGTGAGTGAGTGAGAGTTTGGCTGAGTGAGTAAGAGAATGATTGAGAGGGTGAGTGAGTGAAAGTGTGAGTGAGAGAATGAATGAGTGTGTGAGTGACTTATTGAGTGAGTGAGTGAGATAGTGAGTGAGAAAATGAGTAAGAGAGTGAGGGTGTGAGTGACTGTTGAGAGAGTGAGTGAGAGAGTGTGTGAGAGAGTGAGTAAGAGAGTTAGTGAGAGAGTGAGTATTGAGAGAGTGAGTGAGATAGTGTGTGAGAGAGCGAGTGGGTGACTGCGTAAGAGAGTAAGTGAATGAGAGAGTGAGTGTTGAGAGAGTGAGTGAGAGAGTGTGAGAGAGTGAGTGAGAGAGTGAGTGAGAGTGTGAGTGAGTGAGAGAGTGAGTGAGAGAGTGAGTGAGTGAGAGAGTGAGTGAGCGAGAGAGTGAGTGTCGAGAGAGTGAGTGAGAGAGTGGGTGAGTGGTGAGTGAGTGAGAGATTGCGTGACAGACTGCGTGAGTGAGACAGTGAGTGAGTGAGAGAGTGAGTGAGTGAGTGAGTGAGTGAGACAGAGTGTGTGAGTGAGTAATAGATTGAGTGAGTGAGAGTGTCAGTGAGTGTGAAGTGGCTGAGAGTGAGTGTGTGAGAGAATGAGTGTTGAGAGATTGAGTGAGTGGGTGAGAGAGTGAGTGAGAGTGTTAGAGAGAGAGTGAGAGAGTGACTGAGAGTGTGAGAGTTAGTGAGAGTGAGAGAGAGATTGAGTGAGTGAGTGAGCTATTGAGCGAGTGAATGAGAGAGAATGAGAGAGATAGTGAGTGAGTGAGAGAGTGAGAGATTGAATGATTGAGTAAGAGTGTGAGAGAGTGAGTGGTGAGAGAGTGAGTGAGTGTGTGAGGGAGTGAGTGAGTGTGAGAGTGTGAGAGAGAGTGAGTGAATGAGAAATTGAGTGAGTGAGTCAGTGAGTGTGTGTGTGATAGAGTGAGTGTGAGAGAGTGAGTGTTGAGAGATTGAATGAGTTGGTGATAGAGTGAGTGAATGAGTAAGTGAGAGAGAGAGAGAGTGAGTGAATGAGAGATTGAGTGTTTGAGTGAGAGAGTGAGTGCGAGACTGAGTGAGTAAGTGAGAGATTGAGTGAGTGAGTGAGAGAATCTGTGAATGTGTGGGTGGGTGAGAGAGTGAGTGAGTGAGGGAGCGAGTGAGCAAGTGAGTGTTGAGATAGTGAGGGAGAGAGTGTGTGAGAGAGGGAGTGAGTGGGTGAGTGAGTGAGAGAGAGTGAGAGATTAAGAGAGTGAGTGAGAGAGGGACTGAGAAATGGGACTGAGAGAGGGACTGAGAGGGGGACTGGGAGAGTGAGTCAGAGAGTGAGTCAGAGAGTGAGTGAGTGAGCTAATGAGCGAGCGAGCGAGAGAGTGAGTGAGAGCGAGTGAGAGAGTGAGAGAGTGTGAGTGAGAGAGTGAGTGTTGATAGAGTGAGTGAGAATGTGTGTGAGAGAGTGAGTGAGTGGGTGAGTAAATGAGTGAGTGAGAGTGTGTGAGAGTGTGAGTGAGAGAGATTGAGTGTCGAGAGATTGAATGGGTTCCTGAGATAGTGAGTGAATGAGTGAGTGAGAGTGAATGAGTGTGTGAGTGAGAGAGTGAGTGAATGAGAGATTGCGTGATTGAATGAGAGAGTGAGACTGAGAGTGAGAGAGAGACTGAGTGGGTGAGTGAGAGATTGAGTGAGTGAGTTTGAGTGAGAGAATGAATGAGAAAGGATCTGAGTGAATGAGAGAGTGAGTGAGAGTGTGAGAGAGTGAGTGAGAAAGTGAGTGAATGAGTGAGAGAGTGAGTGAATGAGTGAGAGTGAGTGAGTGAGCGAGAGAGTGTGTTGAGAGAGTGAGTGAAAGTGTGTGAGAGAGTGAGTGTGTGGGTGAGTGAGTGAGAGTGTGAGTGAGAGACTATTTTGTGAGTGAGTGAGCAAGTGATTGAGTGGGTGAGAGCGTGAGTGAGTGAGAGAGTGAGTGTTGAGAGATTGAGTAAGAGGGTGAGAGAGTGATTGAATGAGTGAATTATTGAATGAGTGAGTCAGAGAGTGAGTGAGTGAGTGAGAGTGTGAATTAATGAGAGAGTGAGTGAGAGAGTGAGTGTTGAGAGATTGAGTGATTGAGTGAGTGAGTTTGTGAGTGAGAGAGAGAGAGAGAGATTGAGTGAGGGACTGAGAGAGTGAGAGATTGAGTGAGAGAGTGAGTGATTGAATGAGTGAGTGAGCTAGTGAGTGAGTGAATGAGAGAGTGAGTGAGAGAGCTAGTGAGTGAGTGAGTGATTGAGTGAATGAGCGATTGAATGATTGAGTAAGAGTGAGGGTGTATGTGAATGAGTGAGTGAGTTTGAGTGTGAGTGAGTGAGAGTCAGTGAGTGTGTGAGAGTGTGTGTACAAGAGAGTGAGACATTGAGTGATTGATTGAGAGAAAGACTGAGTGAGTGCGTGAGTGAGAGATTGAGTGAGTGAGAGAGGATGTGAGTATGTGAGTAGGTGAGAGAGTGAGAGAATGAGCGAGTGAGAGAGTGAGTGAGTGAGAGTGAATGAGAGAGGATCTGAGTGAGTGAGAGAGTGAGCTAGTGAGCGAGTGAGTGTGAGAGAGAGTGAGAGAGTGAGTGAGAGTGTGTGTGAGAGTGTGAGTGAGTGAGAGAGTCAGTGAGAGAGCTAGTGAGAGAGTGAGTGAATGTTTGAGTGGGTGAGAGTGAGTGAGAGAGTGAGTGTTGATTGAGTGAGTGGGTGAGAGATTTTGTGAGTGAGTGAGTGAGCAAGTGAGTGTTCGAGTGAGTGAGTTAGAGAGTGTGTGAGTGAGAGCTGAGAGAGTGAGTGTGTGGGTGAGTGGGTGAGTGACAGAGTGATTGAGTGGGTGAGAGAGTGAGTGATTGAGTGAGTGTTGAGAGATTGAGTGAGTGAGTGAGAGTGAATAAGAGGGACTGAGTGAGTGAGAGTGTGTGAGAGTGAGTGCGTGTTAAGAGAGTGAGTGAGAAAGTGTGTGAGAAAGTGTGTGAGTGGGTGAGTGAGTGAGTGAGAGTGTGTGTGTGTGAGAGTGACTGAGAGCGTCAGTGAGTGAGAGAGTGGGTGAGAGAGTGAGTGAGCGAGAGAGTGTGTTGAGAGATTGAGTGAGTGAGAGATTGAGTGAGTGAGCGAGTGAGAGTGAGTGAGTGAGCGAGCGAGGGAGTGAGTGAGAGAGTGAATGAGAGAGGGACTGAGTGAGTGAGTGAGAGAGTGAGTGAGTGTTAAGAGATTGTGTGAGAAAGTGAGTGAGTGGGTGAGTGAGTGAGAGAGTGTGAGTGAGAGAGTGTGAGAGTGTGAGTGAGTGAGTGAGAGAGTGTGAGTGTGAGTGAGTGAGTGAGATAGTGAGTGAGAGCATCAGTGAGTGAGAGAGTGGGTGAGAGAGTGAGTGAGCGAGAGAGTGTGTTGAGAGATTGAGTGAGTGAGAGATTGAGTGAGTGAGCGAGTGAGAGTGAGTGAGTGAGCGAGCGAGGGAGTGAGTGAGAGAGTGAATGAGAGAGGGACTGAGTGAGTGAGTGAGAGAGTGAGTGAGTGTTAAGAGAGTGTGTGAGAAAGTGAGTGAGTGGGTGAGTGAGTGAGAGAGTGAGAGAGTGAGAGAGTGAGTGAGAGAGTGTGAGAGTGTGAGAGTGTGAGAGTGTGAGTGAGTGAGTGAGAGAGTGAGTGAGAGCATCAGTGAGTGAGAGAGTGGGTGGGAGAGTGAGTGAGAGAGTGAGTGAGAGAGTGAATGTTGCGAGATTGAGTGAGTGAGTGAGAGATGGAGTGAGTGAATGATTGAGAGAGTCAGTGAGTGAGTGAGTGTGAGTGAGAGAATGAATGAAAGTCAGTGAGTGAGTGAGAGAGAGAGTGAGTGAGTGAGAGAGTTATTGTTGAGAGAGTGAGTGAGAAAGTGTGTGGGAGAGTGAGTGAGTGGGTGAGTGAGTGAGTGAGAGAGTGAGTGTCGAGAGATTGAGTGAGTGGTTGAGAGATTGAGTTAGTGAGTGAGCGGGTGAGTGAGTGAGTGAGAGAGTGAGTGCTGAAAGAGTGGGCGAGTGAGTGAGAGAGGTGAGTGACTTTTGAGTGAGTGAGTGAGCGAGTGATTGAGTGGGTGAGAGACTGAGTGTTGAGAGATTGAGTGAGTGGGTGAGAGAGTGAGTGTTAAGAGAGAGAGTGAGTGAGTGAGTGTAAGTGAGTGTTAAGAGAGTGAGTGAGAAAGTGTGTGAGAGAGTGAGTGTGTGAGTGAGAGAGTGAGTGTGTGAGTGAGTGAGAGAATGAGTGAGAGCATCAGTGAGTGAGAGAGAGGGTGAGAGAGTGAGTGAGTGAGAGTGAGTGTTGAGAGATTGAGTGAGTGAGAGATTGAGTGAGCGAGCGAGTGAGTGGGTGAGAGAGTGAGTGAGAGAGTGTGCGATGAGATAGTGAGTGAGAGAGTGTGTGAGAGAGGGACTGAGTGGGTGAGTGACTGAGAGAGTTTTGAGTGAGTGAGTGAGCGAGTGATTGAGTGATTGAGAGAGTGAGTGTTGAGAGATTGAGTGAGTGGTTGAGAGATTGAGTGAGTGAGATAGCGAGTGAGTGGGTGAGTGAGTGAATGAGAGAGTGAGTGAGTGAGTGAGTGATTGAGTGAGTGAGAGATTGAGTGAGTGAGTGTGTGAGTGAGTGCGTGAGAGAGTAAGTGTGTGAGTGAGTGAGTGTTGAGAGATTGAGTCAGTGGTTGAGAGACTGATTGAATGAATGAGGGAGAGAGTGAGTGAGTGAGTGAATGAGAAGGACTGAGTGAGTGAGTGAGAGAGTAATGAGTATTGAGTGAGTGAGAGAGTGCATGATAATAGTGAGTGAGAAAGTGTGTGAGAGAGTGAGTGAGTGGGTGAGTGAGTGAGTATTGAGTGAGTGAGTGAGCAAGTGATGGAGTGGGTGAGAGAGTGAGTGAGTGAGAGATTGAGTGAGTAAGTGAGATAGCGAGTGAGTGAGAGAGTGAGTGAGTGAGAGAGTGTGATTGAGTGAGTTGACAGTGTGCTAGTGAGCGAGTTAATGAGAGAGCGTGAGTGAGTGATTGAATGATTGAGTAAGAGTGTGAGTGAGGGTGTGTGAGTGAGTGACAGTGTGTGTGTGAAAGCGTGAGATAGAGAATGAGTGAGAAAGCAGGTGAGGGTGTGAGAGAGTGAATGTTGAGAGAGTAAGTGAGAGATTGTGTGAGAGTGTGAGTGAGAGGGTGAATGAATGAGTGAGTGAGTTTGGGTGAGTGAGTGAGAGTGATGAGTGACTGAGAAAGTGAGTGAGAGATTGAGTGTTGAGAGTGTGAGTGAGATAGTGTGTGAGAGAGTGAGTGAGTGTTGAGGGAGAGAGTGAATGAGTGAGCGATTGAATGATTGATTGAGAGAGTGTGAGTGAGTGTGAGAGAATGAGTGAGAGAGTGAGTGAGTGAGATTCAGTGAGTGAGTGAGCTAGTGGGTGAGTGAGTGTGAGTGAGTGTTGAGAGATTGAGTGAGTGGGTGAGTGAGAGAGTGAGTGAGAAAGTGAATGAGAAAGGGACTGAATGAGTGAGTGCGTGTTAAGAGAGTGAGTGAGAAAGTGTGTGAGAAAGTGAGTGAGTGAGTGAGAGAGTGAGTGAGAGAGTGAGTGAGAGAGTGGGTGAGTTAGTGAGTGAGTGAGTGAGAGTGAGAGAGTGAGTGTTGAGAGATTGAGTGATTGAGTGAGTGAGAGATTGAGTGAGTGAGTGAATGTGAGAGTGGGTGAGAGAGTGAATGTGTGAGTGAGTGTGTGTTGAGAGATTGAGTGAGTGGTTGAGAGATTGAGTGAGTGAGTGAATGTGTGAGTGGGTGAGAGAGTGAATGTGTGAGTGAGTGAGTGTTGAGAGATTGAGTGAGTGGTTGAGAGATTGAGTGAGTGAGTGAGTGAGTGAGCGAGGGAGTGAGTGGGAGAGTGAGTGAGCGAGCGAGTGAATGGGAGAGTCAGTGAGTGAGTAAGTGAGAGAGTGAGAGATTGAGTGAGTGAGAAAGTGAATGAAAGCGGATCTGAGTGAGTTAGAGAGTGAGTGAGTGAGAGAGTGAGTGCTGAGAGAGTGAGTGTGAGATTGTGTGAGAGAGTGAGTAAGTGGGTGAGTGAGTGCGAGACTATTGAGTGAGTGAGTGAGAGATTGAGTGATTGAGTGAGTGAGAGTGGGTGAGAGAGTGAATGTGTGAATGAGTGAGTGTGTTAGTGAGTGAGTGCGTGTCAAGGCAGTGAGTGAGAAAGTGTGAGAAAGTGAGTGAGTGGGTGAGTGAGTGAGTGACAGAGGGTGTGAGAGTGTGTGCATGAGTGTTGAGAGATTGAGTGCGAGAGTGAGTGGGGGAGTGGGGAATGAATGAGTGAGGGAGTGAGGGAGTGGGTGAGTGGGTGAGTGAGTGAATGACTGAATGAGAGAGTGTGAGTGAGTGCGAGTGAATGAGTGAGAGAGTGAGTGAGTGAGATTCAGTGAGTGAGTGAGCTAGTGGGCGAGTGAGTGTGAGTGAGTGAGTGTTGAGAGATTGAGTGAGTGGGTGAGTGAGTGGGTGAGTGAGAAAGTGAATGAGAAAGGGACTGAATGAGTGAGTGCGTGTTAAGAGAGTGAGTGAGAAAGTGTGTGAGAAAGTGAGTGAGTGGGTGAGTGAGTGAGAGAGTGAGTGAGAGAGTGAGTGAGAGAATGGGTGAGAGAGTGGGTGAGTGAGTGAGTGAGTGAGTGAGTGAGAGTGAGAGAGTGAGTGTTGAGAGATTGAGTGAGTGAGAGTTTGAGTGACTGAGTGAATGTGAGAGTGGGTGAGAGAGTCAATGTGTGAGTGAGTGAGTGTTGAGAGATTGAGTGAGTGGTTGAGAGATTGAATGAGTGAGTGAGCGCGGGAGTGAGTGGGAGAGTGAGTGAGCGAGCGAGTGAATGGGAGAGTCAGTGAGTGAGTAAGTGAGAGAGTGAGAGATTGAGTGAGTGAGAAACTGAATGAAAGAGGATCTGAATGAGTTAGAGAGTGAGTGAGTGAGAGAGTGAGTGCTGAGAGAGTGAGTGTGAGATTGTGTGAGAGAGTGAGTGAGTGGGTGAGTGAGTGCGAGACTATTGAGTGAGTGAGTGAGAGATTGAGTGAGTGAGTGTGAGAGTGGGTGAGAGAGTGAATGTGTGAATGAGTGAGTGTTGAGCGATTGAGTGAGTGAGTGAGAGAGTGTTTGAATGAGTGAGAGAGTTAGTGAGTGAGTGCGTGTCAAAGCAGTGAGTGAGAAAGTGTGAGAAAGTGAGTGAGTGGGTGAGTGAGTGAGTGACAGAGGGTGTGAGTGGTGTGCGTGAGTGTTGAGAGATTGAGTGAGAGAGTGAGAGAGTGAGTGGGGAATGAATGAGTGATGGAGTGATGGAGTGGGTGAGTGGGTGAGTGAGTGAATGACTGAATGAGAGAGGATCTGAGTGAGTGAGTGAATGAGTGAGAGAGTGAGTGAGTAAGTGAGTGAGAGATTAAGTGAGCTAGTGAGCGAGTGAGTGAGAGAGTGAGTGTTGAGAGAGTGAGTGAGAAAGTGTGTGAGAAAGTGAGTGAGTGGGTGAGTGTCTGAGAGAATGAGTGAGTGGGTGAGAGAGTGAGAGATTGTGTTAGTGAGTGAGCGAATGAGTGGGGGAGCGGGTGTGTGAGTGAGCGAGCGAGTGAATTGGAGAGTGAGTGAGTGAGAGCTAACAGAGTGAGAGCTGAGAGAGTGAAAGTGTGTGAGAATGAGTGAGAGAGTGAGTGAGTGAGTATTGAGTGAGCGAGTGATTCAGTGGGTGAGAGAGGGAGTGACTGAGTGCGTGCTAAGAGAGTGAGCGAGAAAGTGTGAGAAAGTGAGTGGGTGAGTGAGTGAGAGAGAGTGAGTGTGAGTGAGTGAGTGAGTGAGTGCGTGAGAGAGTGAGTGAGCGAGTGAGTGAGTGAAAGAGTGAGTGAGAGATTGAGTGAGTGAGCTAATGAGCGAGTGAGAGAGAGAGTCAGTGTTGAGAGAGTCAGTGAGAAAGTGTGTGAGAGAGTGAGTGAGTGTTTGAGTGGGTGAGAGAGTGAGTGAGAGAGTGAGTGTTGAGAGATTGAGTGAGTGGGTGAGAGATTGAGTTAGTGAGTGAGCGGGTGAGTAAGTGAGTGAGTGAGTGAGTTAGAGAATGAGTGAGTGAGTGCTGAGTGAGTGAGTGAGAGTGAATAAGAGGGACTGAGTGAGTAAGAGTGTGTGAGAGTGAGTGAGTAAGTCCGTGTTAAGAGAGTGAGTAAGAAAATGTGTGAGAAAGTGAGAGAGTGGGTGAGCGAGTGAGAGTGTGTATAAGTGAGAGAGTGTGAGAGAGCGTCAGTGAGTGAGAGAGGGGTGAGAGAGTGAGTGAGCGAGAGAGTGTGATGAGAGATTGAGTGAGTGAGAGATTTAGTGAGCGAGTGAGTGGGTGAGAGTGAGTGAGCGAGTGAAGAAGTGAGTGAGAGAGTGAATGAGGGAGGGACTGAGTGAGTGAGTGAGTGTTCAGAGAGTGTGTGAGAAAGTGAGTGAGTGGGTGAGTGAGTGAGTGAGAGAGTGTGAGAGTGTGAGTGTGTGTGAGTGAGAGAGTGAGTGAGAGCGTCAGTGAGTGAGAGAGTGGGTGGGAGAGTGAGTGAGAGAGTGAATGTTGCGAGATTGAGTGAGTGAATGAGTGAGAAATTGAGTGAGTGAGTGAATGAGAGAGTGTGTGAGTGTGTGAGTGAGTGAGTGTGAGTGAGTGAATGAGAGAGTCAGTGAGTGAGTGAGAGAGAGTGAGTGAGTGAGTGAGAGAGTGAGTGCTGAGTGAGTGAGTGAGAAAGTATGTGAGAGAGTGAGTGAGTTGGTGAGTGAGTGAGTGAGAGAAACATAGAAACATAGAAGATAGGAGCAGGAGTAGGCCATTCCGCCCCTCGAGCCTGCTCCGCCATTCGATGAGATCATGGCTGATCATTTAATCTCAGTACCCTGTCCCTGCCTTCTCCCCATATCCCTTGATACCTTTAGCTTTAAGAAATATATCTAACTCAACCTTGAATATATTTAATGACTTCGCCTCAACTACCTTCTGTGGTAGAGAAGTCCACAGGTTCACCAATCTCTGGGTGAAGAAATTCTTCCTCATTTCTGTCCTAAATGGTTTACCCGTTATCCGTAGATTATGACCCCTGGTTCTGGACTCTCCGACCATCGGGAACATTCTTCCTGCATCTAGTTTGTCCAGACCTGTCAGAATTTTATATGTTTCGATGAGATCCCCTCTCATGCTTCTATACTCCAGTGAGTATAAGCCCAATCGACCCAATCTCTCCTCATATGTCATTCCTGCCATCCCAGGTATCAGCCTTGTGAATCTTCGCTGAACTCCTTCCATGGCAAGAACATCCTTCCTCAGATAAGGAGTGAGTGTTGAGAGATTGAGTGAGTGAGTGAGCAGGTGAGTGAGTGAGAGAGCGAGTTACTGAGAGAGTGGGTGAGTGAGTAAGAGTGAATGAGTGACTATTGAGTGAGTGAGTGAGCGAGTGATTGAGTGGGTGAGATAGTGAGTGAGTGAGTGTTGAGAGATTGAGTGAGTGGGTGAGAGAGTGAGTGAAAGAGTGAGTGAGTGAGAGTGAGTATTAAGAGAGTGAGTGAGAAAGTGTGTGAGAGAGTGAGTGTGTGAGTGAGAGAGTGAGTGTGTGAGTGTGTGAGAGTGTGAGTGAGTGAGAGAATCAGTGAGAGAATCAGTGAGTGAGAGAGAGGGTGAGCGAGTGAGTGAGTGAGTGTGAGTGTTGAGAGATTGAGTGAGTGAGAGATTGAGTGAGTGAGCGAGTGAGTCGGTGAGAGAGTGAGTGAGTGAGTGAGAGAGTGTGCGTTGAGATGGTGAGTGAGAGGAGAGTGTGTTTGAGAGTGAGTGAGTGGGTGAGTGAGCGAGAGTTTTGAGGGAGTGAGTGAGCGAGTGATTGAGAGATTGAGAGAGTGAGTGTTGAGAGATTGAGTGAGTGGATGAGAGATTGAGTGAGTGAGATAGCGAGTGATAGGGTGAGTGAGTGAATGAGAGAGTGAGTGAGTGATTGAGTGAGTGAGAGATTGAGTGAGTGAGTGTGTGAGTGCGTGAGAGAGTGAGTGTTTGAGTGAGTGAGTGTTGAGTAATTGAGTCAGTGGTTGAGAGAGTGAGTGAATGAATGAGTGAGAGAGTGAGAGATTGCGTGAGTAAGTGAGATAGCGAGTGAGTGACTGAGTGAGAGAGTATGAGTGAGTGAGTTGAGTGAGTGAGCTAGTGAGCGGGTTAATGAGAGAGAGTGAGTGAGTCATTGAATGATTGAGTAAGAGTGTGAGTGAGGGTGTGTGAGTGAGTGAGAGTGTGTGTGTGTGAAAGAGTGAGATAGAGAGTGAGTGAGAAAGAGGGTGAGGGTGTGAGAGAGTGAATGTTGAGAGAGTGAGTGAGAGATTGTGTGAGAGTGTGAGTGAGAGGGTGAGTGAATGAGTGAGTGAGTTTGTGTGAGTGAGTGAGTGACTGAGAAAGTGAGTGAGTGAGAGATTGAGTGTTGAGAGTGTGAGTGAGATAGTGCGTGAGAGATTGAGTGAGCGTAGAGGGAGAGAGTGAGTGTGTGAGTGAGTGAGAAATTGATTGAGAGAGTGTGAGTGAGTGCAAGTGAATGAGTGAGAGAGTTTTTGAGTGAGATTCAGTGAGTGAGTGAGCTAGTGGGTGAGTGAGTGTGAGTGAGTGAGTGTTGAGAGATTGAGTGAGTGGGTGAGTGAGAGAGTGAGTGCAAAAGTGAATGAGAGAGGGACTGAGTGAGTGAGTGCGTGTTAAGAGAGTGAGTGAGAAAGTGTGTGAGAAAGTGAGAGTGGGTGAGTGAGTGAAAGAGTGAGTGAGAGAGTGAGTGATTGAGTGAGTGAGAGATTGAGTGAGCGGGTGAATGTGAGAGTGGGTGAGAGAGTGAATGTGTGAGTGAGTGAGTGTTGAGAGATTGAGTGAGAGGGTGAGAGATTGAGTGAGTGACTGAGGGAAGGAGTGAGTGGGTGAGTGAGTGAGCGAGTGAGTGAATGAGAGAGTCATCGAGTGAGTAAGTGAGAGAGTGAGAGATTGAGTGAGTGAGAGAGTGAATGAGAGAGGATCTGAGTGAGTGAGTGAGTGAGTTAGAGAGTGAGTGAGTGAGAGAGTGAGCACTGAGAGAGTGTGAGATTCTGTGAGAGAGTGAGTGAGTGTTGAGAGATTGAGTGAGGGAGTGATAGAATGAGTGGGAGAGTGGGGGAGTGAATGAGTGAAGGAGTGGGTGAGTGCTTGACTGAGTGAATGCATGAATGAGAGAGGATCTGAGTGAGTAAGTGAGTGAGAGAGTGAGTGAGTAAGTGAGTGAGAGATTAAGTGAGCTAGTGAGCGAGTGAGTGAGAGAGTGGGTGTTGAGAGAGTGAGTGAGAATGTGTGTGAGGAAGTGAGTGAGTGGGTGAGTGTCTGAGAGAATGAGTGAGTGGGTGAGTGAGTGAGTGAGAGAGTGAGTGAGAGTGAATAAGAGGGACTGAGTGAGTGAGAGTGTGTGAGTGTGAGTGAGTGAGTACGGGTTAAGAGAGTGAGTGAGAAAGTGTGTGAGAAAGTGAGCGAGTGGGTGAGTGAGAGTGTGTATGAGTGAGAGAGTGTGTGAGAGCGTCAGTGAGTGAACGAGTGGGTGAGAGAGTGAGTGAGCGAGAGAGTGTGATGAGAGATTGAGTGAGTGAGAGATTGAGTGAGCGACTGAGTGGGTGAGAGTGAGTAAGCGAGCGAGGAAGTGAGTGAGAGAGTGAATGAGAGAGGGACTGAGTGAGTGAGTGAGAGAGTGAGTGAGTGTTAAGAGAGTGTGTGAGAAAGTGAGTGAGTGGGTGAGTGAGTGAGTGAGTGAGCGAGTGTGAGAGTGTGAGAGTGTGAGAGTGTGAGAGTGTGAGTGAGTGAGAGAGTGTGAGAGTGTGAGAGTGTGAGTGAGTGAGAGAGTGAGTGAGAGCATCAGTGAGTGAGAGAGTGGGTGGGAGAGTGAGTGAGAGAGTGAATGTTGCGAGATTGAGTGAGTGAGTGAGTGAGAAATTGAGTGAGTGAGTGAATGATAGAGTGTGTGAGTGAGTGAGTGTGAGTGAGTGAGTGAATGAGAGAGTCAGTGAGTGAGTGAGTGAGTGAGAGAGAGTGAGAGAGAGTGAGTGCTGAGAGAGTGAGTGAGAAAGTATGTGAGAGAGTGAGTGAGTTGGTGAGTGAGTGAGTGAGAGAAACATAGAAACATAGAAGATAGGAGCAGGAGTAGGCCATTCCGCCCCTCGAGCCTGCTCCGCCATTCGATGAGATCATGGCTGATCATTTAAACTCAGTACCCTGTCCCTGCCTTCTCCCCATATCCCTTGATACCTTTAGCTTTAAGAAATATATCTAACTCAACCTTGAATATATTTAATGACTTCGCCTCAACTACCTTCTGTGGTAGAGAAGTCCACAGGTTCACCAATCTCTGGGTGAAGAAATTCTTCCTCATTTCTGTCCTAAATGGTTTACCCGTTATCCGTAGATTATGACCCCTGGTTCTGGACTCTCCGACCATCGGGAACATTCTTCCTGCATCTAGTTTGTCCAGACCTGTCAGAATTTTATATGTTTCGATGAGATCCCCTCTCATGCTTCTATACTCCAGTGAGTATAAGCCCAATCGACCCAATCTCTCCTCATATGTCATTCCTGCCATCCCAGGTATCAGCCTTGTGAATCTTCGCTGAACTCCTTCCATGGCAAGAACATCCTTCCTCAGATAAGGAGTGAGTGTTGAGAGATTGAGTGAGTGAGTGAGCGGGTGAGTGAGTGAGAGAGCGAGTTACTGAGAGAGTGGGTGAGTGAGTGAGAGTGAATGAGTGACTATTGAGTGAGTGAGTGAGCGATTGATTGAGTGGGTGAGATAGTGAGTGAGTGAGTGTTGAGAGATTGAGTGAGTGGGTGAGAGAGTGAGTGAAAGAGTGAGTGAGTGAGAGTGAGTATTAAGAGAGTGAGTGAGAAAGTGTGTGAGAGAGTGAGTGTGTGAGTGAGAGTGTGAGTGTGTGAGTGTGTGAGAGTGTGAGTGAGTGAGAGAATCAGTGAGAGAATCAGTGAGTGAGAGAGAGGGTGAACGAGTGAGTGAGTGAGTGTGAGTGTTGAGAGATTGAGTGAGTGAGAGATTGAGTGAGTGAGCGAGTGAGTCGGTGAGAGAGTGAGTGAGTGAGTGAGAGAGTGTGCGTTGAGATGGTGAGTGAGAGGAGAGTGTGTTTGAGAGTGAGTGAGTGGGTGAGTGAGCGAGAGTTTTGAGGGAGTGAGTGAGCGAGTGATTGAGAGATTGAGAGAGTGAGTGTTGAGAGATTGAGTGAGTGGATGAGAGATTGAGTGAGTGAGATAGCGAGTGATAGGGTGAGTGAGTGAATGAGAGAGTGAGTGAGTGATTGAGTGAGTGAGAGATTGAGTGAGTGAGTGTGTGAGTGCGTGAGAGAGTGAGTGTTTGAGTGAGTGAGTGTTGAGTAATTGAGTCAGTGGTTGAGAGAGTGAGTGAATGAATGAGTGAGAGAGTGAGAGATTGCGTGAGTAAGTGAGATAGCGAGTGAGTGACTGAGTGAGAGAGTATGAGTGAGTGAGTTGAGTGAGTGAGCTAGTGAGCGGGTTAATGAGAGAGAGTGAGTGAGTCATTGAATGATTGAGTAAGAGTGTGAGTGAGGGTGTGTGAGTGAGTGAGAGTGTGTGTGTGTGAAAGAGTGAGATAGAGAGTGAGTGAGAAAGAGGGTGAGGGTGTGAGAGAGTGAATGTTGAGAGAGTGAGTGAGAGATTGTGTGAGAGTGTGAGTGAGAGGGTGAGTGAATGAGTGAGTGAGTTTGTGTGAGTGAGTGAGTGACTGAGAAAGTGAGTGAGTGAGAGATTGAGTGTTGAGAGTGTGAGTGAGATAGTGCATGAGAGATTGAGTGAGCGTAGAGGGAGAGAGTGAGTGTGTGAGTGAGTGAGAAATTGATTGAGAGAGTGTGAGTGAGTGCGAGTGAATGAGTGAGAGAGTTTTTGAGTGAGATTCAGTGAGTGAGTGAGCTAGTGGGTGAGTGAGTGTGAGTGAGTGAGTGTTGAGAGATTGAGTGAGTGGGTGAGTGAGAGAGTGAGTGCAAAAGTGAATGAGAGAGGGACTGAGTGAGTGAGTGCGTGTTAAGAGAGTGAGTGAGAAAGTGTGTGAGAAAGTGAGAGTGGGTGAGTGAGTGAGAGAGTGAGTGAGAGAGTGAGTGATTGAGTGAGTGAGAGATTGAGTGAGCGGGTGAATGTGAGAGTGGGTGAGAGAGTGAATGTGTGAGTGAGTGAGTGTTGAGAGATTGAGTGAGAGGGTGAGAGATTGAGTGAGTGAGTGAGCGAAGGAGTGAGTGGGTGAGCGAAGGAGTGAGTGGGTGAGTGAGTGAGCGAGCGAGTGAATGAGAGAGTCATCGAGTGAGTAAGTGAGAGAGTGAGAGATTGAGTGAGTGAGAGAGTGAATGAGAGAGGATCTGAGTGAGTGAGTGAGTGAGTTAGAGAGTGAGTGAGTGAGAGAGTGAGCGCTGAGAGAGTGTGAGATTGTGTGAGAGAGTGAGTGACTGTTGAGAGATTGAGTGAGGGAGTGATAGAATGAGTGGGAGAGTGGGGGAGTGAATGAGTGAAGGAGTGGGTGAGTGCTTGACTGAGTGAATGCATGAATGAGAGAGGATCTGAGTGAGTAAGTGAGTGAGAGAGTGAGTGAGTAAGTGAGTGAGAGATTAAGTGAGCTAGTGAGCGAGTGAGTGAGAGAGTGGGTGTTGAGAGAGTGAGTGAGAATGTGTGTGAGGAAGTGAGTGAGTGGGTGAGTGTCTGAGAGAATGAGTGAGTGGGTGAGTGAGTGAGTGAGAGAGTGAGTGAGAGTGAATAAGAGGGACTGAGTGAGTGAGAGTGTGTGAGTGTGAGTGAGTGAGTGCGGGTTAAGAGAGTGAGTGAGAAAGTGTTTGAGAAAGTGAGCGAGTGGGTGAGTGAGAGTGTGTATGAGTGAGAGAGTGTGTGAGAGCGTCAGTGAGTGAGAGAGTGGGTGAGAGAGTGAGTGAGCGAGAGAGTGTGATGAGAGATTGAGTGAGTGAGAGATTGAGTGAGCGACTGAGTGGGTGAGAGTGAGTAAGCGAGCGAGGAAGTGAGTGAGAGAGTGAATGAGAGAGGGACTGAGTGAGTGAGTGAGAGAGTGAGTGAGTGTTAAGAGAGTGTGTGAGAAAGTGAGTGAGTGGGTGAGTGAGTGAGTGAGTGAGCGAGTGTGAGAGTGTGAGAGTGTGAGAGTGTGAGAGTGTGAGTGAGTGAGAGAGTGTGAGAGTGTGAGAGTGTGAGTGAGTGAGAGAGTGAGTGAGAGCATCAGTGAGTGAGAGAGTGGGTGGGAGAGTGAGTGAGAGAGTGAATGTTGCGAGATTGAGTGAGTGAGTGAGTGAGAAATTGAGTGAGTGAGTGAATGATAGAGTGTGTGAGTGAGTGAGTGTGAGTGAGTGAGTGAATGAGAGAGTCAGTGAGTGAGTGAGTGAGAGAGAGTGAGAGAGAGTGAGTGCTGAGAGAGTGATTGAGAAAGTATGTGAGAGACTGAGTGAGAGGGTGAGTGAGTGAGTGAGAGAGTGAGTGTTGAGAGATTGAGTGAGTGGTTGAGAGATTGAGTTAGTGAGTGAGCGGGTGAGTGAGTGAGAGAGTGAGTGCTGAGAGAGTGGGTGAGTGAGTGAGAGTGAGTGAGTGACTATTGAGTGAATTAGTGAGCGAGTCATTGAGTGGGTGAGATAGTGAGTGAGTGAGTGTTGAGAGATTGAGTGAGTGGGTGAGAAAGTGAGTGAAAGAGTGAGTGAGTGAGAGTGAGTATTAAGAGAGTGAGTGAGAAAGTGTGTGAGAGTGTGAGTGTGTGAGTGAGAGAGTGAGTGTGTGAGTGTGTGAGAGTGTGAGTGAGTGAGAGAATCAGTGAGAGAATCAGTGAGTGAGAGAGAGGGTGAGCGAGTGAGTGAGTGAGTGTGAGTGTTGAGAGATTGAGTGAGTGAGAGATTGAGTGAGTGAGCGAGTGAGTCGGTGAGAGAGTGAGTGAGTGAGTGAAAGAGTGTGCGTTGAGATGGTGAGTGAGAGGAGAGTGTGTTTGAGAGTGAGTGAGTGGGTGAGTGAGCGAGAGTTTTGAGGGAGTGAGTGAGCGAGTGATTGAGAGATTGAGAGAGTGAGTGTTGAGAGATTGAGTGAGTGGATGAGAGATTGAGTGAGTGAGATAGCGAGTGATAGGGTGAGTGAGTGAATGAGAGAGTGAGTGAGTGAATGATTGAGTGAGTGAGAGATTGAGTGAGTGAGTGTGTGAGTGCGTGAGAGAGTGAGTGTTTGAGTGAGTGAGTGTTGAGAAATTGAGTCAGTGGTTGAGAGAGTGAGTGAATGAATGAGTGAGAGAGTGAGAGATTGCGTGAGTAAGTGAGATAGCGAGTGAGTGACTGAGTGAGAGAGTATGAGTGAGTGAGTTGAGTGAGTGAGCTAGTGAGCGGGTTAAGGAGAGAGAGTGAGTGAGTCATTGAATGATTGAGTAAGAGTGTGAGTGAGGGTGTGTGAGTGAGTGAGAGTGTGTGTGTGTGAAAGAGTGAGATAGAGAGTGAGTGAGAAAGAGGGTGAGGGTGTGAGAGAGTGAATGTTGAGAGAGTGAGTGAGAGATTGTGTGAGAGTGTGAGTGAGAGGGTGAGTGAATGAGTGAGTGAGTTTGTGTGAGTGAGTGACTGACTGAGAAAGTGAGTGAGTGAGAGATTGAGTGTTGAGAGTGTGAGTGAGATAGTGCGTGAGAGATTGAGTGAGCGTAGAGGGAGAGAGTGAGTGTGTGAGTGAGTGAGAGATTGATTGAGAGAGTGTGAGTGAGTGCGAGTGAATGAGTGAGAGAGTTTTTGAGTGAGATTCAGTGAGTGAGTGAGCTAGTGGGTGACTGAGTGTGAGTGAGTGAGTGTTGAGAGATTGAGTGAGTGGGTGAGTGAGAGAGTGAGTGCGAAAGTGAATGAGAGAGGGACTGAGTGAGTGAGTGCGTGTTAAGAGAGTGAGTGAGAAAGTGTGTGAGAAAGTGAGAGTGGGTGAGTGAGTGAGAGAGTGAGTGAGAGAGTGAGTGATTGAGTGAGTGAGAGATTGAGTGAGCGGGTGAATGTGAGAGTGGGTGAGAGAGTGAATGTGTGAGTGAGTGAGTGTTGAGAGATTGAGTGAGAGGGTGAGAGATTGAGTGAGTGAGTGAGCGAAGGAGTGAGTGGGTGAGTGAGTGAGCGAGCGAGTGAATGAGAGAGTCATCGAGTGAGTAAGTGAGAGAGTGAGAGATTGAGTGAGTGAGAGAGTGAATGAGAGAGGATCTGAGTGAGTGAGTGAGTGAGTTAGAGAGTGAGTGAGTGAGAGAGTGAGCGCTGAGAGAGTGTGAGATTGTGTGAGAGAGTGAGTGAGTGTTGAGAGATTGAGTGAGGGAGTGAGAGAATGAGTGGGAGAGTGGGGGAGTGAATGAGTGAAGGAGGGGGTGAGTGCTTGACTGAGTGAATGCGTGAATGAGAGAGGATCTGAGTGAGTAAGTGAGTGAGAGAGTGAGTGAGTAAGTGAGTGAGAGATTAAGTGAGCTAGTGAGCGAGTGAGTGAGAGAGTGGGTGTTGAGAGAGTGAGTGAGAATGTGTGTGAGGAAGTGAGTGAGTGGGTGAGTGTCTGAGAGAATGAGTGAGTGGGTGAGTGAGTGAGTGAGAGAGTGAGTGAGAGTGAATAAGAGGGACTGAGTGAGTGAGAGTGTGTGAGTGTGAGTGAGTGAGTGAGTGCGGGTTAAGAGAGTGAGTGAGAAAGTGTGTGAGAAAGTGAGAGAGTGGGTGAGTGAGAGTGTGTATGAGTGAGAGAGTGTGTGAGAGCGTCAGTGAGTGAGAGAGTGGGTGAGAGAGTGAGTGAGCGAGAGAGTGTGATGAGAGATTGAGTGAGCGACTGAGTGGGTGAGAGTGAGTAAGCGAGCGAGGAAGTGAGTGAGAGAGTGAATGAGAGAGGGACTGAGTGAGTGAGTGAGAGAGTGAGTGAGTGTTAAGAGAGTGTGTGAGAAAGTGAGTGAGTGGGTGAGTGAGTGAGTGAGTGAGAGAGTGTGAGAGTGTGAGAGTGTGAGAGTGTGAGTGAGTGAGAGAGTGTGAGAGTGTGAGAGTGTGAGAGTGTGAGTGAGTGAGAGAGTGAGTGAGAGCATCAGTGAGTGAGAGAGTGGGTGGGAGAGTGAGTGAGAGAGTGAATGTTGCGAGATTGAGTGAGTGAGTGAGTGAGTGAGAAATTGAGTGAGTGAGTGAATGATAGAGTGTGTGAGTGAGTGAGTGTGAGTGAGTGAGTGAATGAGAGAGTCAGTGAGTGAGTGAGTGAGAGAGAGTGAGAGAGAGTGAGTGCTGAGAGAGTGATTGAGAAAGTATGTGAGAGACTGAGTGAGTGGGTGAGTGAGTGAGTGAGAGAGTGAGTGTTGAGAGATTGAGTGAGTGGTTGAGAGATTGAGTTAGTGAGTGAGCGGGTGAGTGAGTGAGAGAGTGAGTGCTGAGAGAGTGGGTGAGTGAGTGAGAGTGAGTGAGTGACTATTGAGTGAATTAGTGAGCGAGTCATTGAGTGGGTGAGATAGTGAGTGAGTGAGTGTTGAGAGATTGAGTGAGTGGGTGAGAGAGTGAGTGAAAGAGTGAGTGAGTGAGAGTGAGTATTAAGAGAGTGAGTGAGAAAGTGTGTGAGAGTGTGAGTGTGTGAGTGAGAGAGTGAGTGTGTGAGTGTGTGAGAGTGTGAGTGAGTGAGAGAATCAGTGAGAGAATCAGTGAGTGAGAGAGAGGGTGAGCGAGTGAGTGAGTGAGTGTGAGTGTTGAGAGATTGAGTGAGTGAGAGATTGAGTGAGTGAGCGAGTGAGTCGGTGAGAGAGTGAGTGAGTGAGTGAGAGAGGGTGCGTTGAGATGGTGAGTGAGAGGAGAGTGTGTTTGAGAGTGAGTGAGTGGGTGAGTGAGTGAGAGTTTTGAGGGAGTGAGTGAGCGAGTGATTGAGAGATTGAGAGAGTGAGTGTTGAGAGATTGAGTGAGTGGATGAGAGATTGAGTGAGTGAGATAGCGAGTGATAGGGTGAGTGAGTGAATGAGAGAGTGAGTGAGTGAGTGATTGAGTGAGTGAGAGATTGAGTGAGAGAGTGTGTGAGTGCGTGAGAGAGTGAGTGTTTGAGTGAGTGAGTGTTGAGAAATTGAGTCAGTGGTTGAGAGAGTGAGTGAATGAATGAGTGAGACAGTGAGAGATTGCGTGAGTAAGTGAGATAGCGAGTGAGTGACTGAGTGAGAGAGTATGAGTGAGTGAGTTGAGTGAGTGAGCTAGTGAGCGGGTTAATGAGAGAGAGTGAGTGAGTCATTGAATGATTGAGTAAGAGTGTGAGTGAGGGTGTGTGAGTGAGTGAGAGTGTGTGTGTGTGTGAAAGAGTGAGATAGAGAGTGAGTGAGAAAGAGGGTGAGGGTGTGAGAGAGTGAATGTTGAGAGAGTGAGTGAGAGATTGTGTGAGAGTGTGAGTGAGAGGGTGAGTGAATGAGTGAGTGAGTTTGTGTGAGTGAGTGAGTGACTGAGAAAGTGAGTGAGTGAGAGATTGAGTGTTGAGAGTGTGAGTGAGATAGTGCGTGAGAGATTGAGTGAGCGTAGAGGGAGAGAGTGAGTGTGTGAGTGAGTGAGAGATTGATTGAGAGAGTGTGAGTGAGTGCGAGTGAATGAGTGAGAGAGTTTTTGAGTGAGATTCAGTGAGTGAGTGAGCTAGTGGGTGAGTGAGTGTGAGTGAGTGAGTGTTGAGCGATTGAGTGAGTGGGTGAGTGAGAGAGTGAGTGCGAAAGTGAATGAGAGAGGGACTGAGTGAGTGAGTGCGTGTTAAGAGAGTGAGTGAGAAAGTGTGTGAGAAAGTGAGAGTGGGTGAGTGAGTGAGAGAGTGAGTGAGAGAGTGAGTGATTGAGTGAGTGAGAGATTGAGTGAGCGGGTGAATGTGAGAGTGGGTGAGAGAGTGAATGTGTGAGTGAGTGAGTGTTGAGAGATTGAGTGAGAGGGTGAGAGATTGAGTGAGTGAGTGAGCGAAGGAGTGAGTGGGTGAGTGAGTGAGCGAGCGAGTGAATGAGAGAGTCATCGAGTGAGTAAGTGAGAGAGTGAGAGATTGAGTGAGTGAGAGAGTGAATGAGAGAGGATCTGAGTGAGTGAGTGAGTGAGTTAGAGAGTGAGTGAGTGAGAGAGTGAGCGCTGAGAGAGTGTGAGATTGTGTGAGAGAGTGAGTGAGTGTTGAGAGATTGAGTGAGGGAGTGAGAGAATGAGTGGGAGAGTGGGGGAGTGAATGAGTGAAGGAGTGGGTGAGTGCTTGACTGAGTGAATGCGTGAATGAGAGAGGATCTGAGTGAGTGAGTGAGTGAGTTAGAGAGTGAGTGAGTGAGAGAGTGAGCGCTGAGAGAGTGTGAGATTGTGTGAGAGAGTGAGTGAGTGTTGAGAGATTGAGTGAGGGAGTGAGAGAATGAGTGGGAGAGTGGGGGAGTGAATGAGAAGGAGTGGGTGAGTGCTTGACTGAGTGAATGCGTGAATGAGAGAGGATCTGAGTGAGTAAGTGAGTGAGAGAGTGAGTGAGTAAGTGAGTGAGAGATTAAGTGAGCTAGTGAGCGAGTGAGTGAGAGAGTGGGTGTTGAGAGAGTGAGTGAGAATGTGTGTGAGGAAGTGAGTGAGTGGGTGAGTGTCTGAGAGAATGAGTGAGTGGGTGAGTGAGTGAGTGAGAGAGTGAGTGAGAGTGAATAAGAGGGACTGAGTGAGTGAGAGTGTGTGAGTGTGAGTGAGTGAGTGCGGGTTAAGAGAGTGAGTGAGAAAGTGTGTGAGAAAGTGAGAGAGTGGGTGAGTGAGAGTGTGTATGAGTGAGAGAGTGTGTGAGAGCGTCAGTGAGTGAGAGAGTGGGTGAGAGAGTGAGTGAGCGAGAGAGTGTGATGAGAGATTGAGTGAGTGAGAGATTGAGTGAGCGACTGAGTGGGTGAGAGTGAGTAAGCGAGCGAGAAAGTGAGTGAGAGAGTGAATGAGAGAGGGACTGAGTGAGTGAGTGAGAGAGTGAGTGAGTGTTAAGAGAGTGTGTGAGAAAGTGAGTGAGTGGGTGAGTGAGTGAGTGAGTGAGAGAGTGTGAGAGTGTGAGAGTGTGAGAGTGTGAGAGTGTGAGTGAGTGAGAGAGTGTGAGAGTGTGAGAGTGTGAGAGTGTGAGTGAGTGAGAGAGTGAGTGAGAGCATCAGTGAGTGAGAGAGTGGGTGGGAGAGTGAGTGAGAGAGTGAATGTTGCGAGATTGAGTGAGTGAGTGAGTGAGAAATTGAGTGAGTGAGTGAATGATAGAGTGTGTGAGTGAGTGAGTGTGAGTGAGTGAGTGAATGAGAGAGTCAGTGAGTGAGTGAGTGAGAGAGAGTGAGAGAGAGTGAGTGTTGAGAGAGTGATTGAGAAAGTATGTGAGAGACTGAGTGAGTGGGTGAGTGAGTGAGTGAGAGAGTGGGTGTTGAGAGAGTGAGTGAGAAAGAGTGTGAGGAAGTGAGTGAGAGGGTGAGTGTCTGAGAGAATGAGTGAGTGGGTGAGTGAGTGAGTGAGTGAGAGTGTGAGTGAGTGTTTGAGTGGGTGAGAGAGTGAGAGATTGTGTTAGTGAGTGAGCGAGTGAGCGAGTGAGCGAGTGAGTGAGTTAGAGAGTGAGTAAGTGAGAGCTAAAAGAGTGAGAGCTGAGAGAGTGAGTGTGTGAGAATGAGTGAGAGAGTGAGTGAGCGAGTGAGTATTGAGTGAGCGAGTGATTGAGTGGGTGAGAGAGTGAGTGACTGAGTGCGTGTTAAGAGAGTGAGTGAGAGAGTGAGTGGGTGAGTGAGTGAGTGAGTGTGAGTGTGTGTGAGTGCGTGTGAGTGCTTGTGAGTGAGTGAGAGAGTGGGTGAAAGAGTGACTGAGCTAGTGAGTGAGTGAAAGAGTGAGAGATTGAGTGAGTGAGCTAATGAGCGAGTGAGAGAGAGAGTGAGTGTTGAGAGAGTCAGTGAGAAAGTGTTTGAGTGGGTGAGAGAGTGAGTGAGAGAGTGAGTGTTGAGAGATTGAGTGAGTGGGTGAGAGATTGAGTTAGTGAGTGAGCGGGTGAGTGAGTAAGCAAGTGAGTGAGTTAGAGAATGAGTGAGTGAGTGCTGAGAGAGTGAGTGCTGAGAGAGTGTGTGAGAGAGTGAGTGGGTGAGTGAGTGAGAGACTATTGAGTGAGTGAGAGATTGAGTGAGTGAGATAGCAAGTGAGTGAGCGAGTGAGTGAGCGAGAGAGTTGAGTGAGTGAGCTAGTGAGTGAGTGAATGAGAGAGTGAGTGAGTGAGCGAGCGAGTGAGGAGTGAGTGAGAGATTGAAAGATTGAGTAAGAGTGCGAGTGAGGGTGTGTGTGAGTGAGAGTGTGTGTCTGTGAAAGAGTGAGTGAGAAAGAGTGAGGGTGTGAGAGAGTGAATGTTGAGAGAGTGAGTGAGAAATTGTATGAGAGTGAGTGAGAGGGTGAGTGAGTGAGAGAGAGAATGAGTGAGTGAGTAAGAGTTTGGGTGAGTGAATGAGAGAGTGAGTGAGTGGGTGAGTGAGTGTGTGAGTGAGTGGGTGAGAGAGTGAGTGAGTGGGTGAGTGAGTGGGTGAGTGAGCGAGTGAGTGAGTGAGATTGAGTGTTGAGAGAGTGAGTGAGATAGTGTGTGAGAGAGTGAGTGAGTGGGTGATTGAGCGAGTGAGAGATTGAGTGAGTGGATTTGAGATTGAGTGAGTGGGTGAGTGAGAGAGAGTGAGAGAGTGAGTGAGAGAGAGTGAGAGAGTGAGAGAGTGAGTGTGTCTTGAGAGTGAGTGAGTAAATGTGTGAGAAATTGAGTGAGTGAGTGAGATAGTGTGTGAGAGAATGGGTGAGTGTGTGAGTGAGTGAGTGAATGTGAGAGAGTGAGTGATGAAAAGAGTGAGTGAGAGAGTGTGTGAGTGGGTGAGTGAATGAGTGAGAGTTAAGAGTGAGTGAGAGATTGAGTGAGTAAGTGAGCTAGTGAGTGAGTGAGAGTGAGTGAGTGAGTGAGTGGGAGATTGAGTGAGTGTGAATGAGAGAGGATCTGAGTGAGTGAGCGTGCCTGAGACATTGAGTGAGTGAGAGTGAGAGATTAAGTGAGTGACCTCGTGAGAGAGTGAGTGAGCGAGAGAGTGAGTGGGTGAGAGTGAGAAAGTGTGTGAGTGAGTGAGTGAATGAGAGAGTGAGTGTGTGAATGAGAGAGGGACTGAGTGAGTGAGAGAGTGAGTGAGTGAGTGAGTGAGTGAGAGAGAGACAGAGTGCATGTTAAGAGATTGATGCGGAGATGCCGGTGTTGGACTGGGGTGGACAAAAATGAGAAGTCGCACAACACCAGGTTATAGTCCAACAGTTTTATTTGAAATCACGAGCTTTCGGAGCGCTGCTCCTTCGTCGGGTGAAGTAAAGAGATACAGAATCGCCAAAGCATATATAGATAGAGAACAATGCATGTGTACCTTACAATGGTAGATGACTAAATTTAATCATCCTGACTGTTTATCTGCCGAGGTGTGACAAAAGGCAATCAGGTCAGCCAGGAAGGTATCACATCAAAGACATAGCAAGATACAACTGAGACAATGAGGTGGAGTTACAGGGGGTCTAACGTGTCAAAAGAGATTGAGTGAGAGAGTGGGTGAGAGAGTGTGTGAGAGACTGGGTGAGAGAGTGGGTGAGAGAGTGGGTACGAGTGTCAGTGAGTGAGAAAGTGAGCGAATGAGTGAGTGAGCTAGTGAGCGTGTGAGAGTGAGTGTTGAGAGATTCAGTGAGTGGGTGAGAGAGTGAGTGAATGAGTGAGACAGTGTGTACGAGCGTCAGTGAGTGAGAGAGTGAGTGCGAGCGTCAGTGAGTGAGTGAGTGAGTGAGCGAGTGAGTGAGGGAGTGAATGAGAGAGTCTGTGAGTGAGTGAGTGAGTGGGAGATTGAGCGAGTGAGTGTGAATGAGAGAGGATCTGAGTGAGTGTGAGAGTGAGTGAGAGATTGAGTGAGTGAGAGTGAGAGATTGAGTGAGTGACCTAGTGAGCGAGTGAGTGAGAGAGAGAGAGTGAGGGTTGAGAGAGTGAGTGAGAAAGTGTGTGAGTGGGTGAGTGAGAGAGTGAGTGTTGAGAGATTGAGTGAGTGGGTGAGAGATTGAGTTAGTGAGTGAGCGAGTCAGTGAGTGTGAGAGTGAGTGAGTGAGTGAGAGTGAGTTTTGAGCGAGTCAGTGAGAGAGTGTGTGAGAGAGGGAGAGAGTGGCTGAGTGAGTGAGTGCTGAGAGAGTGAGTGTGTGAGAGAATGAGTGAGAGTGAGTGAGTGGATGAGTGAGTGAGAGACTATTGAGTGAGTGAGCGAGTGGGTGAGAGAGTGAGTGAGTGAGAGAGTGAGTGTTGAGAGATTGAGGGATTGAGTGAGTGAGTGGGTGAGAGAGAAAGTGTGTGAGTGAGTGAGTGAATGAGAGAGTGAGTGTGTGAATGAGAGAGGGACTGAGTGAGTGAGAGATTGAGTGAGAGAGAGAGAGAGACAGAGTGCATGTTAAGAGATTGAGTGAGAGAGTGGGTGAGAGAGTGTGTGAGAGACTGGGTGAGAGAGTGGGTGAGAGAGTGGGTGAGAGATTGGGTACGAGTGTCAGTGAGTGAGAAAGAGAGTAAGAGCATCAGTGAGCGAATGAGTGAGTGAGCTAGTGAGCGTGTGAGTGTGTGAGAGTGAGTGTTGAGAGATTGAGTGAGTGGGTGAGAGAGTGAGTGAATGAGTGAGTGAGAGAGTGAGCAAGTGAGTGAGAGAGTGTGTACGAGTGTGAGCAAGTGAGACAGTGAGTGAGAGCGTCAGTGAGCGAGTGAGTGAGTGAGCGAGTGAGCAAGTCAGTGAGTGAGTGAGTGGGATATTGAGTGAGTGAGTGTGAATGAGAGAGGATATGAGTGAGTGAGAGAGTCAGTGAGAGATTGAGTGAGAGATTGAGTGAGTGAGAGTCAGGAATTGAGTGAGTGGGTGAGTGACTGAGTGAGAGAGTGAGTGAGAGAGTCAGTGAGAGAGTGAGTGAGCGTGTCAGTGAGTTTTTGAGTGGTTGAGTGAGAGAGTGAGTGTTGAGAAATTGAGTGGGTGGGTGACAGATTGAGTTAGTGAGTGAGCGAGTGAGTGAATGAGAGAGTGAGTGTTGAGAGAGTGAGTGAGAGAGTGTGTGAGAGAGGGAGTGAGTGGGTGAGTGAGTGAGTGCTGAGAGAGTGAGTGTGTGAGAGAGTGAGTGAGTGAGAGACTGTTGAGTGAGTGAGCGAGTGATTGAGTGGGTGAGAGTGATTGAGTGAGAGTGAGTGTTGAGAGATAGAGGGATTGAGTGAGTGAGGGGTGAGAGAGTGAGTGAATGAGAGAGTGAGTGAGTGAGTGAATGAGAGAGGGACTGAGTGAGTGAGAGAGAGAGAGAGAGAGAGGGAGTGAGTGAGTGAGAGAGTGGGTAAGAGATTGGGTGAGAGAGTGGGTGAGAGAGTGGGTGAGAGAGTGGGTGAGAGAGTGCATCAGTGTGAGAGAGACTGGGTGAGAAAGTGAGTGAGAGAGAGAGTGTTGAGAGATTGAGTGAGTGAGTGAGAGATTGAGTGAGTGAGTGAGTGAGTGAGTGAGTGAGAGCGAGAGTGAGTGAGAGAGTGGGTGAGAGAGTGGGTGAGAGAGTGGGTGAGAGCATGGGTGAGAGCGTGATTGAGAGCGTAGGTGAAAGCGTGGGTGAGAGCATGGGTGAGAGAGTGGTTGAGAGAGTGCGTGAGAGAGTGGGTGAGAGAGAGCGTCAGTGAGAGAGAGACTGGGTGAGAGAGAGACTGGGTGAGAGAGTGAGTGAGAGAGTGAGTGTTGAGAGATTGACTGAGTGAGTGAGAGTGAGAAGTGAGAGCGAGAGTGAGTGAGAGCGAGAGTGAGTGAGAGTGAGCGTGAGTGAGAGCGAGAGGGAGTGAGTGAAAGAGTGAGTGCTGAGAGAGTGAGTGCTGAGTGAGTGAGAGGGATTGAGTGGGTGAGTGAGTATTGAGTGAGAGAGCGAGTGATTGAGAGAGTGAGTGTTGAGACATTGTGTGAGTGGGTGAGAGATTGAGTGAGTGAGATAGCGAGTGAGTGGGTGAGTGAGCCAGTGAGTGAGTGAGTGAGTGAACGAGTGTGAGTGGGTGAGAGTGTGAGTGAGTCAGTGTTGAGAGATTGAGTGAGTGGTTGAGAGAGTGAGTGAATGAATGAGTGAGAGAGTGAGTGAGTGAGTAAGTGATTGAGTGACCGAGTGTTGAGAGAGTGAGTGACAGAGTGAGTGAATAAGAAAGTCAGAGAGTGAGTGAGTGTGTTTGTGACTGAGCTCGTGAGCTCGTGAGTGTGTGAGTGAGTGAGTGTTGAGAGATTGAGTGAGTGGGTGAGAGAGTGAATGAGTGAGTGAGAGAGTGAATGAGTGAGTGAATGAGAGAGGGACTGAGTGAGTGAGAGAGTGAGAGAGAGAGTGAGTGCGTGTTAAGAGAGTGAGTGAGAAAGTGTGAGAAAGTGACTGAGTGGGTGAGTGAGTGAATGAGTGAGTGAGAGTCAGTGAGTGAGTGAGTGAGAGAGTGAGTGAATGAGAGAGGATATGAGAGGATATGAGTGAGTTAGAGAGTGAGTGAGATAGCGAGTGAGTGGGTGAGTGAGCCAGTGAGTGAGTGAGTGAGTCAGTGAGTAAGTGAGTGAGTGAACGCGTGGGAGTGGGTGAGAGTGTGAGTGAGTGAGTGTTGAGAGGTTGAGTGAGTGGTTGAGAGAGTGAGTGAATGAATGAGTGAGTGGGTGGGAGAGTGATTGAGATAGTGAGTGTTGAGACATTGAGTGAGTGGGCGAGAGATTGAGTGAGTGAGATAGCCAGTGAGTGGGTGAGTGAACGAGTGTGAGTGGGTGAGAGTGTGAGTGAGTGAGTGTTGAGAGATTGAGTGAGTGAATGAATGAGTGAGAGTGAGAGAGTGAGTGAGTGAGTGAGTGAGTAAGTGAGTGAGTGAGCGTTTGTTGAGAGAGTGAGTGACAGAGTGAGTGAGTGAGAGAGTCAGAGAGTGAGTGAGTGAGTGAACGAGTGTGAGTGGGTGAGAGTGTGAGTGAGTGAGTGTTGAGAGATTGAGTGAGTGAATGAATGAGTGAGAGAGCGAGAGAATGAGAGAGTGAGTGAGTGAGTGAGTGAGTGAGTAAGTGAGTGAGTGAGCGTTTGTTGAGAGAGTGAGTGACAGAGTGAGTGAGTCAGAGAGTGAGAGAGTGAGAGAGTGTGTTTGTGATTGAGCTAGTGAGCGAGTGAGTGTGTGAGTGTTGAGAGATTGAGAGTGGGTGAGAGATTGAATGAGTGAGTGAGAGAGAGAATGAGTGAGTGAATGAGAGAAGGACTGAGTGAGTGAGAGAGTGAGAGAGAGAGAGAGTGAGTGCGTGTTAAGAGTTTCAGTGAGAAAGTGTGAGAAAGTGAGTAAGTGGGTGAGTGACTAAGTGAGTGAGTGAGTCAGTCAGTCAGTGAGTGAGTGAGTGAGTCAGTGAGTGAACGTGTGGGAGTGGGTGAGAGTGTGAGTGAGTGAGTGTTGAGAGATTGAGTGAGTGGGTGAGAGAGTGAATGAGTGAGTGAGAGTGGGACTGAGTGAGTGAGAGAGTGAGTGTGTGTTAAGAGAGTGAGTGAGAAAGTGTGAGAAAGTGATTGAGTGGCTGAGAGAGTGAGTGAATGAGACAGGATATGAGAGAGGATATCAGTGAGTTAGAGAGTGAGTGAGTGAGAGAGTGAGAGTTGAGGGAGTGAGAGTGTGTGAGAGAGGGAGTGAGTGGGTGAGTGAGTGAGAGAGTGCTGAGAGAGTGAGTGAGAGACTGTGAGAGTGTGTGAGAGAGTAAGTGAGAGAGTGAGTGGGTGGGTGAGTGAGTGAGTGAGTGAGTGGGTGAGTGAGTGGGTGAGTGAGTGGGTGGGTGAACAGGTGAGTGAGTGAGTGAGTGGGTGCGTGAGTGGGTGAGTGAGTGGGTGAGTGAGTGGGTGAGTGAGTGGGTGAGTGAGTGGGTGTGTGAGTGGGTGAGTGAGTGAGTGAGTGAGTGAGTGGGTGAGTGAGTGAGTGAGTGAGTGGGTGGGTGAGCGGGTGAGTGAGTGAGTGAGTGAGTGGGTGAGTGAGTGGGTGAGTGAGTGGGTGAGTGAGTGGGTGAGTGAGTGGGTGTGTGAGTGGGTGTGTGAGTGGGTGAGTGGATGATTGGGTGAGTGAGTGTGTGAGTGAGTGGGTGAGTGAGTGAGTGGGTGAGTGAGTGGGTGGGTGAGTGTGAGACTATTGAGTGAGTGAGCGAGTGATTGAGTGGGTGAGAGAGTGAATGAGTGAGTGAGAGAGTGAGTGATTGAGAGAGTGAATGAGAGAGGGACTGAGTTAGAGAGTGAGTGAGAGAGTGTGTGAGAGTGTGAGTGAGTGAGAGAGTGAGTGAGAGAGTGAATGAGAGCGTCAGTGAGTGAGAGTGTGGGTGAGTGAGTGAGTGAGTCGGTCAGTGAGTGAGTGAATGAGAGATTGAGTGAGTGAGAGATTGAGTGAGTGAGTGAATGAGAGAGGTTCTGAGTGAGTGAGAGTGTAAGTGAGTGAGTTAGAGAGTGTTGAGAGAGTGAGTGAGAGATTGAGTGACTGGGTGAGTGATTGACAGAGTGACTGAGTGAAAGAGTCAGAGAGTGAGTGAGTGTGTTTGTGAGTGCGGTAGTGAGCGAGTGAGTGTGTTAGTGAGTGAGTGTTGAGAGAGTGAGTGAGAGTTTGAATGAGTGAGTGAATGAGAGAGGGACTGAGTGAGTGAGAGAGTGAGAGAGAGTGAGTGCGTGTTAAGAGAGTGAGTGATAAAGTGTGAGAAAGTGAGTGAGTGGCTGAGTGAGTGAGTGAGAGTCAGTGAGTGAGTGAGTGAGAGAGTGAGTGAATGAGAGAGGATATCAGAGAGGATATCAATGAGTTAGAGAGTGAGTGAGTCAGAGAGTGACTGTTGAGTGAGTGAGAGTGTGTGAGAGAGGGAGTGAGTGGGTGAGTGAGTGAGAGAGTGCTGAGAAAGTGAGAGAGCGTGAGAGAGTGTGTAAGAGAGTGAATGAGAGAGTGTGAGAGAATGTGTGAGTGAGTGAGTGCGTGAGTGAGTGAGTGAGTGGAGAAGTGAGTGAGTGGGTGAGTGAGTGAGTTGGTGATTGAGTGAGTGGGTGGGTGAGTGAGTGAGTGAGTGAGTGAGTGAGTGAGTGGGTGGGTGAGTGAGTGAGTGAGTGAGTAATGAGTGAGTGGGTGAGTGGGTGAGTGAGTGAGTGAGTGGGTGGGAGAGTGAGTGAGTGAGTGGGTAAGTGAGTAAGTGAGTGGGTGAGTGAGTAAGTGAGTGAGTGATTGGGTGAGTGAGTGTGTGAGTGAGTGTGTGAGTGAGTGAGTGGGTGAGTGAGTGGGTGTGTGAGTGCGTGGGTGAGTGAGTGGGTGAGTGAGTGAGTGTTGAGAGAGTGAGTGAGAGTTTGAATGAGTGAGTGAATGAGAGAGGGTCTGAGTGAGTGAGAGAGTGAGAGAGAGAGTGAGTGCGTGTTAAGAGAGTGAGTGATAAAGTGTGAGAAAGTGAGTGAGTGACTGAGTGAGTGAGTGAGAGTCAGTGAGTGAGTGAATGAATGAGAGAGGATATCAGAGAGGATATTAGTGAGTTAGAGAGTGAGTGAGTCAGAGAGTGAGTGTTGAGTGAGTGAGAGAGGGAGTGAGTGAGTGAGTGACAGAGTGCTGAGAGAGTGAGAGAGTTTGAGAGAGTGTGTAAGAGAGTGAATGAGAGAGTGTGAGAGAGTGTGTGAGTGAGTGAGTGGGTGAGTGAGTGGGTGAGTGAGTGAGTAAGTGGAGGAGTGAGTGAGTGGGTGAGTGAGTGAGTGAGTGAGTGGGTGATTGAGTGAGTGGGTGAGTGAGTGAGTGAGTGGGTGATTGAGTGAGTGGGTGGGTGAGTGAGTGAGTGAGTGAGTGAGTGAGTGGGTGAGTGAGTGAGTGAGTGAGTGAGTGAGTGAGTGGGTGGGTGAGTGAGTGAGTGAGTGAGTGAGTGAGTGAGTGGGTGGGTGAGTGAGTGAGTGAGTGAGTGGGTGAGTGAGTGAGTGAGTGAGTGGGTGAGTGAGTGGGTGAGTGAGTGAGTGAGTGAGTGAGTGGGTGAGTGAGTGAGTGAGTGAGTGAGTGAGTGAGTGGGTGGGTGAGTGAGTGAGTGGGTGAGTGAGTGAGTGAGTGAGTGAGTGGGTGGGTGAGTGAGTGAGTGGGTGAGAGAGTGAGTGGGTGAGTGAGTGAGTGGGTGGGTGAGTGAGTGAGTGAGTGGGTGAGTGAGTGAGTGGGTGAGTGAGTGAGTGAGTGGGTGAGTGAGTGAGTGGGTGAGTGAGTGGGTGGGTGAGTGAGTGAGTGAGTGAGTGAGTGAGTGGGTGAGTGAGTGAGTGGGGGAGTAAGTGGGTGGGAGAGTGAGTGGGTGAGTGAGTAAGTGAGTGGGTGAGTGAGTGGGTGTGTGACTGGGTGAGTGATTGGGTGAGTGAGTGATTGGGTGAGTGAGTGTGTCAGTGAGTGTGTGAGTGAGTGTGTGAGTGAGTGAGTAGGTGAGAGAGTGAATGAGTGAGTGAGAGAGTGAGTGATTGAGAGAGTGAATGAGAGAGGGACTGAGTGAGAGAGTGAGTGAGAGAGTGTGTGAGAGTGAGTGAGTGAGAGAGTGAGTGAGAGAGTGAATGAGAGCGTCAGTGAGTGAGAGTGTGGGTGAGTGAGTGAGTGAGTCGGTCAGTGAATGAGTGAATGAGAGATTGAGCGAGTGAGAGATTGAGTGAGTGAGTGAATGAGAGAGGTTCTGAGTGAGTGAGAGTGTAAGTGAGTGAGTTAGAGAGTGTTGAGAGAGTGAGTGAGAGATTGAGTGGCTGGGTGAGTGATTGACAGAGTGACTGAGTGAAAGAGTCAGAGAGTGAGTGAGTGTGTTTGTGAGTGAGGTAGTGAGCGAGTGAGTGTGTTAGTGAGTGAGTGTTGAGAGAGTGAGTGAGAGTTTGAATGAGTGAGTGAATGAGAGG